>JARQOC010000005.1:37897975-38054988 GCA_033576535.1 Allobates femoralis
AACCTATTGACTCGTGTATAAGCCGAGGGTGGACTCCAGCACAGGTATACAGCCCCCAGCAGTGTGGTATACAGGCCCCCCAATGGTAGTATACAGCAGCCTCCCCAGTGGTAGTATACAGCAGCAGCCCCAGTGGTATATACAGCAGCAGCTCCAGTAGTTAGTATACAGCTGCCCCAGAGGTATATACAGCCCCAGTGGTAGTATACAGCATCCCCAGAGGTATATACAGCCCCAGTGGTAGTATACAGCATCCCCAGAGGTAGTATACAGCAGCCCCAGAGGTAGTATACAGCAGCCCCAAAGGTATATACAGCAGCCCCAGTGGTAGTATACAGCAGCCCCAGTGGTAGTATACAGCAGCCCCAGTGGTAGTATACAGCAGCCCCAGAGGTAGTATACAGCAGCCTCAGAGGTATATACAGCCCCATTGGTAGTATACAGCAGCCCCAGAGGTATATATAGCCCCAGTGGTAGCATCCAGCAGCCCCAGAGGTATATACAGCCCCAGTGGTAGTATCCAGCAGCCCCAGAGGTATATACAGCCCCAGTGGTAGTATACAGCAGCCCCAGAAGTATATACAGCCCCAGTGGTAGTATACAGCAGCCCCAGAGGTATATACAGCAGCCCCAGTGGTAGTATACAGCAGCCCCACAGGTATATACAGCCCCAGTGGTAGCATCCAGCAGCCCCAGAGGTATATACAGCCCCAGTGGTAGTATACAGCAGCCCCACAGGTATATACAGCCCCAGTGGTAGTATACAGCAGCCCCAGAGGTATATACAGCCCCAGTGTAGTATACAGCAGCCCCAGAGGTATATACAGCCCCAGTGTAGTATACAGCAGCCCCACAGGTATATACAGCCCCATTGGTAGTATACAGCAGCCCCACAGGTATATACAGCCCCAGTGTAGTATACAGCAGCCCCACAGGTATATACAGCCCCAGTGGTAGTATATACAGCCCCAGTGGTAGTATATACAGCCCCAGTGGTAGTAGATTGCAGCCCCAGCGGTAGTATACAGGGCCCCAGCAGTATATACAGCCCCAGTGGTATATACAGCCCCAGTGGTAGTATATACAGCCCCAGTGGTAGTAGATTGCAGCCCCAGCGGTAGTATACAGGGCCCCAGCAGTATATACAGCCCCAGTGGTATATACAGCCCCAGTGGTAGTATATACAGCCCCAGTGGTAGTATATACAGCCCCAGTGGTAGTAGATTGCAGCCCCAGCGGTAGTATACAGGGCCCCAGTAGTATATTCAGCCCCAGTGGTATATACAGCCCCAGTGGTAGTATATACAGCCCCAGTGGTAGTATATACAGCCCCAGTGGTAGTATATACAGCCCCAGTGGTAGTAGATTGCAGCCACAGTGGTAGTATACAGGGCCCCAGTAATCCAGGGCCCCCCCAGCGTCTCTCCGGTCACCTGAAAAGCAAACTATACTTATCAGTGTCCGCTGTCCGCGCCCGCTCGCCTCTGCCGTCTGCGATCCTCCATCTTCATGCGGCGTCTTCCGGTTTCTGTGCTCGTCGCAGGGAATGACGTCATTCCCTGCGACGAGCACAGGAAACCGGAAGACGCCGCATGAAGATGGAGGATCGCAGAGGCGAGCGGGCGCGGACAGCGGACACTGATAAGTATAGTTTGCTTTTCAGGTGACCGGAGAGACGCTGGGGGGGCCCTGGATTACTGGGGATGCGGGGGCTGCTGTATACCGATGTATACATCGGTATGTACCGATGTATACATCGGTATACAGCACTGACTCGCGTATAAGCCGAGGGGGGTACTTTTCAGCCCAATTTTTGGGCTGAAAAACTCGGCTTATACGCGAGTATATACGGTACTTGATATCACTACTACCTTTGTGATAGTCCTCTTTCTCATCTGACGAAGTCTTTGTACAGTTTTGGGTAAATTTACATGATTCCTTTTATTTTTTGTTTCATACATGTATTAATATACCGCTAACTTGTGTATCCATTATTTAATCTACAGATGGGTATTTCCCACACTAGGTCTCTCTTAGCCTCAATCTTTATATACCTGCCCCATAGAAAGAATGTACATATGTATATATACTAAATAGAGTGTATCACTATAGCTTATTTTGCACTTTTTTGCTTTGAAATGCTGTGTATCTGGTCCCTCTATTTGTATTTTCTTTAACTTTTCGACAGATACTGTATTTATCACTATGAAAAAAGTACATAACACTGATCTTTTGTTCTTTTAAATTTATTTTGCATACTTTGTATCAGTCTGCTGAACCCCTGATGAAGGCCCAGGTGGGTCGAAACGTCGGGTAAAGACTACACTGTCCAAAAAGACTTTATGTATTAGAAACAATGATTTATCAAAAATAAAAGGACACAAAAGATTTTTCTGTAACCTCTTTATTGAATGTGTGTGCCAGGTCATTCATTTTCTATTGATACTTTTTTGTACCTGAGCACCCCACTATAAGGTAGTGAGCCAGAACTATTCTGTTCAAAAAAAAAAAAAAAAGATAAAATAAGTAACGGCTGATTTTTTTGTGCCCTAAGCTGTTGTTTTTATTGATGCTAATTTTGAGTAGATATAATGTTTTGATCATCTCTAATTGCATTTTATTGTAATCTTATACGGTAAAGGATCCCCGGTATAATCCCCCCACATATTATCATTACTTTGTAATAATTCACTTACTGTAATTTTCTGGCCTATTCCACCGCCTATGGATGTCGCTGAACAGATGCACCAGTTCCTGAGGAGTCAAAATGTCTCACTTATCAAATTTCTCCAGCGGTCACAATAAGTGAGTAGATGTTACTGAGCTGCGCTAGACGCACAACTCACAGGACAAAAAGTCCAAAAATAATCCACAAATGGAAAACAAAATACTAGCAGAAGCGATGTCACTCCAGGAGAGCCAAACAGCAGAGACTGCACTGGTCAGTGTCTACTGAGAAATGACACTGATCTGTCTGTGTACTGGGTATACTTAGAACTCGGGGCACTGTGATGTCATAATGCACAACATCGCCATGGTAACGGAATGTTCAGCTGCCAGTTATTAAAATCCAATAAAACTCAATAAAACTATAAATATTCAGTCCTCAAAACTAGAATGGGAATAACATCCATCCATGAGTGTATTAAACAACCATCCACAGAACTTAAACTCCGTATTGTAATGTGCTGGTATTTCCCACAAGTAAAGCCTCAACGACAAGATCTTCGGATAAATCCAACCTGAAAAAGAAAATAAAGATAACACAAATTCTGGGAGGGAGGGTGACGTCTTCTATCCAGCTGAACAGCTGACTGAACGCTCCGTTAGTCAGCTGAGACTTAAATACAGCGGAGTTCCGGCTCAAACTCAGCAGCCAATCACTACGCTGCTCCAGAAAACCCAGCAGTCCAGGCGGCCACTCACAGCTCGCCTGGACTCTGCTACTAAGCTCCTTAAAACAAAAAGAGCTTCATCCTTGAGGATACCTCATAGGGCCATATTAAATCAAATAATATATATTTTAATAAACATGTCAAATAGACCAAATGCACGTGAAAGAGAGGTATTTTCCCATGAAGCCCGTACACTATGTGTTAATACGGGCTGCCCATGAACTTTCCACTGAAAAAGAGATAAGTGACTTTAATCATTTTACTCCTTTCCTTACATGCTATATACTTAGCAGTGCTCCCTGAGTACATCCTCATCCACCCTGGAGTGCCATGGAACAATTTCAGACATAGAGGTATTGACCTTATTTAAAGACAACCCGTCCCCATGAAAATGCAGTGCCATCTGCAGGCCCCATGTTATAGAACAGGGGGAACTGAGTAGACTGATATATGGTTTTGTGAGAAAAGATTCAGTATAATCTGTGATTTCACCATTTAAACCCCTACTCTTTCTAGGATATTGGGTCCAGTGGGCGGTCGTGTCAGTGACTGGCAGCTATCCTTGTATAAGTGTGTATACAGAAACAGCTGTCAGCCACATGCCATGAGAAGGATCACTTACGGCTTTGACCTTGCTGCACTTTTCCCATTATGATAAAAAGCCTGTAGCTACTCCACTATATAGCATATCACTCAGTGGCCATATTACTGTCTGATAACGTTAACAGGTATGGAGGATGTAATGATCATGAATTTGATCTCTAGCTGCACTAGCCTGATAACTATTAACACCTTATTCCTCTTTCTGTTTGCTATATACCTTGGACAGCGTACAGACTTACTTGATATCACTACTACCTTTGTGATAGTCCTCTTTCTCATCTGACGAAGTCTTTGTACAGTTTTGGGTAAATTTACATGATTCCTTTTATTTTTTGTTTGATACATGTATTAATATACCGCTAACTTGTGTATCCATTATTTAATCTACAGATGGGTATTTCCCACACTAGGTCTCTTAGCCTCAATCTTTATATACCTGCCCCATAGAAAGAATGTACATATGTATATATACTAAATAGAGTGTATCACTATAGCTTATTTTGCACTTTTTTGCTTTGAAATGCTGTGTATCTGGTCCCTCTATTTGTATTTTCTTTAACTTTTAGACAGATACTGTATTTATCACTATGAAAAAAGTACATAACACTGATCTTTTGTTCTTTTAAATTTATTTTGCATACTTTGTATCAGTCTGCTGAAGCCCTGATGAAGGCCCAGGTGGGTCGAAACGTCGGGTAAAGACTACACTGTCCAAAAAGACTTTCTTTATGTATGAGAAACAATGATTTATCAAAAATAAAAGGACACAAAAGATTTTTCTGTAACCTCTTTATTGAATGTGTGTGCCAGGTCATTCATTTTCTATTGATACTTTTTTGTACCTGAGCACCCCACTATAAGGTAGTGAGCCAGAACT
This sequence comes from Allobates femoralis, assembly GCA_033576535.1. Classification (NCBI taxonomy): domain Eukaryota; kingdom Metazoa; phylum Chordata; class Amphibia; order Anura; family Aromobatidae; genus Allobates; species Allobates femoralis. Next base: position 37,902,851 of record JARQOC010000005.1, read on the forward strand.
ATTCTGTTCAAAAAAAAAAAAAAAAGATAAAATAAGTGACGGCTGATTTTTTTGTGCCCTAAGCTGTTGTTTTTATTGATGCTAATTTTGAGTAGATATAATGTTTTGATCATCTCTAATTGCATATTATTGTAATGTTATACGGTAAAGGATCCCTGGTATAATCCCCCCACATATTATCATTACTTTGTAATAATTCACCACTTACTGTAATTTTCTGGCCTATTCCACCGTCTATGGATGTCGCTGAACAGATGCACCAGTTCCTGAGAAGTCAAAATGTCTCACTTATCAAATTTCTCCACCGGTCACAATAAGTGAGTAGATGTTACTGAGCTGCGCTAGACGCACAACTCACAGGACAAAAAGTCCAAAAATAATCCACAAATGGAAAACAAAATACTAGCAGAAGCGATGTCACTCCAGGAGAGCCAAACAGCAGAGACTGCACTGGTCAGTGTCTACTGAGAAATGACACTGATCTGTCTGTGTACTGGGTATACTTAGAACTCGGGGCACTGTGATGTCATAATGCACAACATCGCCATGGTAACGGAATGTTCAGCTGCCAGTTATTAAAATCCAATAAAAATCAATAAAACCATAAATATTCAGTCCTCAAAACTAGAATGGGAATAACATCCATCCATGAGTGTATTAAACAACCATCCACAGAACTTAAACTCCATATTGTAATGTGTTGGTATTTCCCACAAGTAAAGCCTCAACGACAAGATCTTCGGATAAATCCAACCTGAAAAAGAAAATAAAGATAAGACAAATTCTGGGAGGGAGGGAGGGTGCCGTCTTCTATCCAGCTGAACAGCTGACTGAACGCTCCGTTAGTCAGCTGAGACTTAAATACAGCGGAGTTCCGGCTCAAACTCAGCAGCCAATCACTACGCTGCTCCAGAAAACCCAGCAGTCCAGGCGGCCACTCACAGCTCGCCTGGACTCTGCTACTAAGCTCCTTAAAACAAAAAGAGCTTCATCCTTGAGGATACCTCATAGGGCCATATTAAATCAAATAATATATACTTTAATAAACATGTCAAATAGACCAAATGCACGTGAAAGAGAGGTATTTTCCCATGAAGCCCCCACGCTATGTGTTAATACGGGCTGCCCATGAACTTTCCACTGAAAAAGAGATAAGTGACTTTAATCATTTTACTCCTTTCCTTACATGCTATATACTTAGCAGTGCTCCCTGAGTACATCCTCATCCACCCTGGAGTGCCATGGAACAATTTCAGACATAGAGGTATTGACCTTATTTAAAGAGAACCCGTCCCCATGAAAATGCAGTGCGATCTGCAGGCCCCATGTTATAGAGCAGGGGGAACTGAGTAGACTGATATATGGTTTTGTGAGAAAAGATTCAGTATAATCTGTGGTTTCACCATTTAAACCCCTGCTCTTTCTAGGATATTAGGTCCAGTGGGCGGTCCTGTCAGTGACTGGCAGCTATCCTTGTATAAGTGTGTATACAGAAACAGCTGTCAGCCACATGCCATGAGAAGGATCACTTACGGCTTTGACCTTGCTGCACTTTTCCCATTATGATAAAAAGCCTGTAGCTACTCCACTATATAGCATATCACTCAGTGGCCATATTACTGTCTGATAAGGTTAACAGGTATGGAGGATGTAATGATCATGAATTTGATCTCTAGCTGCACTAGCCTGAGAACTATTAACACCTTATTCCTCTTTCTGTTTGCTATATACCTTGGACAGCGTACAGACTTACTTGATATCACTACTACCTTTGTGATAGTCCTCTTTCTCATCTGACGAAGTCTTTGTACAGTTTTGGGTAAATTTACATGATTCCTTTTATTTTTTGTTTGATACATGTATTAATATACCGCTAACTTAAGTATCCATCATTTAGGGGGGCGTGTCCGGACCTGAATGGGAGCAGTCGCATGAAACTTGAGCTCCTGCTCCCGAGAGCATAAATCAGCAATAAAATAGCTCCAGAGGCCCAGAGATGGGTAAGAAGAGGACCCACAAGACACCCAGAGAGCCAGGAGTACAGACACCGGGCACCCTGGACAAATACCTGGCCAAGAGCGGAGTTACCCCTGCTTCTGCTGCCGGACAGCCAAGGAGTCAGGGAGCCACCAGCTTGCAGATCGCACAGCACCCGACACCAGCACTTCAGATCAGCGGTGAGTCAGAGATGCTGTCACAAGACAGTCTGCATCAGCCCGCAGCTGCTACAGGAGACACAGGGCTGGAAGAGAGGAAGCAGGTCTCAGGAGCCTGCAGTGAACACAAAATGGCACCCTGTAGTACAGCCCCTTCATCCCAGGGCTTTCCTGTGCTGGGTGATCTGGAGGGGAGGGAGAGTGAAGAGGAGCACAGCCTGATGTACATCTCTCCAGTAGAGGGGGCAGGGCCCCAGACAACTAATGACTCGCAGATCCTTCTACCTGACACTCTGCCCTGGCCAGGATCTAGTCATAAGGACCCTTTCCCTGATAACCAGCAAGACTGTACTCCGGTACTGATCCCAATAAAGCCACACTATGACCCTATAAGTGAAGGAAGCTCCAATGCAGATGATAGAGAGGGAGAAGAGGATATGTACCCCAGCACACCCCTCCTCCCACCTGAGATGACAGTGGAGCCTAGTGAGAAACCGGATACCCTGTCAGAAAGGGGCACGAGGAACCTAGACAATTCTGCCCAATATGAGGGACCCTCAGATGCTGAGAACCTCCGGAGAGACTTTGCTGATCTCTCAGATGGGGACAGATGGAGCTCTACCTGGGCAGGTGACAACTGGGCGACTCAGGCCTTGGAGGAACCCAGTCGCCCGCAGAGATCGTCTCGATCACCACGCCAGGCCCGTGGTGCCCCCTTGGAGCACAGAGAATTGATTGGAGGTTCTGGGTCCCTGTCAACTGACTCAGGAGGAGATCATATGAATCAGGAACCTGGCCCACCACACCTCACCCGGGAATACCCATACCCTCCTCCGCCCCCTTCTGACTGGTGGCGATACGTGCAACTGCTGCCAACCAAGCACGACTTCAAACAGATGGTAGCCGAGATCAAAGAGACTTGTCGTTCAGAACTAGCAGCAACAAGGCGGGAGGTGGTGGCTCTGACCCAAAGGGTTCACGAACTTGAGGAAGACCATAACCAGGCCAGGGCGGTCATTCGGCACCTCCAATCCCAGACGGCTGCTCAAGCCTCAATTATAAGAGATCTCCAGCGACACATAGAGGATCTGGACAATAGGGGACGCCGAAATAACATCAGGGTCAGAGGGATCCCAGAGACGAGAGAGGTGGAAGACGTAGCGGATACCCTACAAAAAGTTTTCAACACAGTGCTACGCCGCCCAGCTGACCATCCAATTAAAATGGATAGAGCTCATAGAGCCCTGAAACCAAAGACCATGACGGGCAATCCTAGAGATATCATCTGCCGGATTACTGACTTTTCCCTGAAAGAAGACATCATGGCAAAGGCAAGACAGCTCAAACAGATCACCCACAATAATGTGAAAATACAGCTATATCAGGATCTTTCGTGGATTACTTTACAGCAACGCAGAGCACTGAGACCACTGTTAAGCATCCTACAAGACAATCATATTCCCTATCGGTGGGGCTTCCCTTTTAGCCTCTCAGCTAAGAGGGGAGAAAGGGTGGCCACTCTGAGAAGCCCAGATGATTTGGTGTCTTTCTGCCGTACACTGACCATCGAAATGCCAGACCTACCCGACTGGTCCGTATCGCAGGGACTGCCCCCACTACAACAAACATGGCAACAATCCACACCTCGTCAAACGACAAGGAGGCTCCCCAGGAGACGAGACCCGGCGTGATTGGTGACTGTATTATCTAACGCCTGGCTATTATGCTTATATTTTCTTTCATGTCTGTTTTAGCTGTGGGAATCTATATATACCCATCTGGGCCTCTGGGCGAGAATAGACAGCTCTTGGGGGGGGACTTTCTATGGTAACTGTTCTTGAGGTTCTCACGTGTACCCCCACAGATGAGAGTTGTATTACAGGTCCTAAGACTTAATAAGTGGTACAGTAGCTCTAGGTAGCTGACTTTGGCGACTGATGCCATACTGTGTCCGACTCTCATTTTGGGACTACATGTTATTGTCCTACAATATGAAGATGTTGTTTTTTCTTTTTGTCTTTCTCACTCTTTCAAAGTTTGGTTATACTATTATTGTTTTGATATACAGTACATGCCTAATTTTTCCATACCAGCCAAGCCCACATGACAACGCTCACGGAGTCTACAATCCCGCCAAGACATTATATACTGTATATCTCCTTTTAAAAGCTTTGAGAAAACCCATATTTTACAATGGTTAAGTTACTCTCTCTTAATGTAAAAGGTCTAAACTCAGACCTAAAAAGAAGGCTGACGCTACGGGAAATGCGGGAGTCCAAAGCGGATATCGTATTTTTACAGGAGACACATCTTACGACTTCGGGTTCCCTTAGATTTGCACACCATTGGTTTCCTACTACTTTCTCAGCCACGGCTAAGAACAAAACGGCTGGAGTGGCGATCTTGATCTCCCGTCATTGCACACTCCAGGTAACAAAAACTGATATAGATCCTCAAGGCAGATTTGTCATTGTATATGGGAGCATAGGAGGAACACCAATTATGTTGTGCAACCTATATACCTCTAACACAAACCAGGTAAAGTTTGTAACCTCAGTATTAGCCCGTTTACACCCTGATCGGGGAATGGCCCAAATAATTGGGGGGGATTTTAATATGGCATTTTCCAAGACTGGAGACAGGTTGGTCCATAAACCTTCCAGTAATGCAAAATTGACAGAACGGGTCTCCACTGACTTTCGGAAACTTATTCGTAGATACACACTATATGACCTATGGCGCATTGACAACCCGACGGATAGGAGATACACATTCTACTCACATCCGCATGGCTCTCACAGCCGTATAGACTATTTCTTTGGGGACGTGATTTCAGTTCGCTCATTGTTATCAGCTTCCATTGGCACTATAACATGGACGGACCATGCCCCTTTGATAATAGATCTCAAATTGATGCCAGTTCCACCTAAGTTGAATCATTGGAGACTGAATGAGTCCCTTCTCACTAATAAAATTACACGAGACAAACTGCGGGAATCCCTTGTAAACTACTTTACAGAAAACACCCCCACTTCTCCGTCATTGTCTGTCCTATGGGAAGCCCATAAGGCGGTTTTCAGGGGTGAGTGCATTGCACTATCATCTAGGATTAAAAAGGATGCAAAATCCCGATACCTAAAAATAGAAGGGGAATTAAGGAAAGCAGAGGCACGACTACTGACACACCCGACCAGATCGCTTCTTAAAGAAATAGTGGACCTGAGAAGCCAACTGAAAACCATCTCCCATAATAAGGTGGAGACCCTTCTTAGATATTCTAGGCAGAAATTCTATGAATACAGCAATAAGGCACACACGATGTTGGCTAAGAGATTGAGGGATCAGGCCACTAATAATTCCCCATACGGTATTAAGGATCCGACAGGTGTGATCCATTATGACCCGGTTAAAGTAGCTCAAATTTTCCATGATTATTATTCTTCCCTCTACTCTCTTCCCCCCCCATCACATCAACCCCCAGGTGAACAAAACCGATCTCTGGACAACTACCTCTCATCATGCCACCTACCTAAACTATCCCAGTCTGCTTTAGACGAACTAAACCAGAAAATTACGTCGGATGAAATTGCGGCAATAGTGAAAAATCTACCGAATCGTAAAGCACCGGGTCCAGACGGGTTGCCCTATCTCTACTATAAAACCTACATAGATATGCTATCCCCACATATGGTAAATCTGTTTAATCATTTCATGGAGGGGGGGATGATACCCGACTCACTTCTTCGTTCATATATTACTGTAATCCCAAAGGAGGGCAAAGATCCGATGGAATGTGCAAGCTATCGCCCCATCAGTCTGTTAAACTCTGATTTGAAAATCTTCACCAAGCTTTTGGCAGAGAGGCTGGGGTCCTTGCTTCCACATTTAATACACAAGGATCAGGTAGGATTTATACGTTTCCGACAGGCGGGGATAATACTAGACGTATCCTAGACTTGGTCGAGGTGACCAACAGAGGAGCGGGGGAGGCCCTTTTGCTAAGTTTAGATGCTGAGAAGGCCTTCGACAGGCTAGATTGGACATTCATGTTCCACTCTCTTCACCACTTTGGCCTGTCGGGACCTTTTGTTACGGCTCTGAAAGGTCTATATTCATCACCCACTGCTCTGGTGCGCCTTCCTCACGCACATTCCAGAGACCTGCTCATAAAAAATGGAACGCGACAGGGGTGCCCCCTTTCTCCTCTGTTGTATGTCCTCAGTATTGAACCATTAGCTGCGCAAATTAGACTGAACCCGGATATATTGGGAATCCAGCTTAAAGGTAAACAATTCAAAATCGCCCTGTTCGCAGATGATGTTATACTCTCCTTGACAAACCCTATAACCTCCCTCCCTAACCTACAGGCCACTATCGCATCTTATGCTAAACTATCAGGCTATAAAATCAACTCTACAAAAACTGAAGCACTGCCCATAAATATCCCGGAACCTAAACTTCATCTCCTTAAAAGTTTATATAAATATACATGGCGCACAACATCCATCCGATACCTGGGGATCAATATGACCTCTAGCTACAGAACAATATTCCAAGCTAATTTCCCACCCCTCATTCAGAAAGTAGAAGCTCAGCTTAAAAAATGGTCATCCCTACAAATTTCGCTCTTGGGGAGAATAGCAGCTGTGAAAATGTCCATTATACCCCGGTTTTTATACCTATTTGAAACATTATCAGTAAAAGTACCCGTAGTAATTCTAAAAAGAATCCAGTCGTTTTTAATGAAGTTTATCTGGCATTCGGGGAGACATCGAATACCAGCCTCGGTCCTTTGTGCGCCAAGACGACAGGGAGGGGTTGCATGCCCAGATATTTTACTATACTACTACGCTACGCACCTACGCCATTTGTCTCACTGGACGACATTGTCAGCTTGTACCAGATGGTCAGAGATAGAACAATTATGGCTAGCTCCATACCACCCTGCTTCATTGATATGGGGCAAACCCTCGGAGATTCCCTCCAAAATGTTGTTGGGACCAATGTCTTTCACCAGAGGCATTTGGGATAGATGCAGGATTAAATTTCAGATGGCGACACACACCTCTTCTCTGACCCCTTTCTTGTATAGCCCACACATTTCGGGAGCCATGGACTCTGCTACTATGCGAAAATGGGCAGAAGCAGGCCTCTTTTGTTTCCGTGATATACTAAACCCACTTACCCACAAAATACGCTCTTTTACCGAACTATGCTCGCTTTATAAATTACCGGTAACCCTTGGCTTTTCGTACCGACAAATAATTCACTACCACGCGTCGATCATGGGAGTTAATAAATATACTAAACCAACCCAATTTGAAACCCTTTGCTCTCGGGGACCCTCTACAAAGGGTCTAATATCAGATATATATGCTATTTTGAACTCTCGAAGTATCCAAGGTCCCCTCAAACATGCCTATATGACACGATGGGAAACATGGCTAGGACGGGAAATCTCTGATTCGATGTGGAAGGTGATATGGGAGAGAACCTTTAGAACGTCAATTAATACCCTATACAAAGAGAATCAGATGAAAATTTTGATGACATGGTATAACACACCCGAGATGCTTCATAAGTTCAACCCGGCAATACCTGATAATTGTTGGCGATGTGACCAGAGAAATGCCTCATTATACCATCTATTTTGGTCCTGCCCGATAATCCGAGGCTTTTGGGGGTCAATAGCAACAGTGTTGACACGGGTTATGGGCCATATTCTACCCGTAGACCCGGCTCTATACCTCTTAAATCTGTTCCCTTTGGGCTTGAATAAACCCAAGAGCAAACTCCTAATGCTTCTTCTTACGGCAGCAAAATGCCTGATATCTCTCAATTGGAGGAAGAGGGCTCCACCTTCGTTGTCCGACTGGCTTATACGGATAAAGGACCTCCGATCAATGGAACAACTGACCGCCACGCTTCATAACACTGACGGGGCAATTTAACTCTTCCACTCCTCCACCGGTCACTCCAAATCAGACTATGAACATATGGTACCAGATAAGAGTAAATCAGATGGAGAATCTGGTTCAAACTTAATATGTTCGTTGCTTTATTAAGCAATGGCAAGATATACACAGCAACTGAACTGCACATCCGGGTACACCGTCTTTTATAGTCCAGAAGATAAGCATGTAAATGTCCAAAACGGGGTGTATTTATGCTAAGAGTTTAGGTGGGATTACGCTAATGTCTATTTGTTAGTAAGAAGTAATTCTTTGTCTTTCGTAAGTCCATCCTCCAATCAGTCCAGGTGTCATCTGGTATGCAGCCATCTCCAGTTTCTCATGGTACAGCCTAGTACCAACAAAGCAGGCCTCTCTACTTCAAGGACAACTTGGTACATGGCATCTTGTTCCTTCAGCAGTCTTACATACATCTGCAAAACACCTTGTTTAGAACATATTCATGGATAGGGGGAAGGGAAGCCAAAGAAGAGAAGGAAAGAATAAGAGAGAGAGAGAGATGAGAGAGATAAATAGATATATATATTTATCTTGAGTACATACCTGAACAGAAGAAAAACTTATTGTTCCATTTAATGCTATAAGCCAATATTTTAGTTATAAAAGAAAAACAAATATAAAAGTATAAATTACATAGCTATATATATATATACTATCAAATATAGGTAAAAATATATCTTTACCATATCTTTACCTCGACAATTTCCCCCCTAAACAAGTACGTTTTTCTTCTAAATCTATCCCTAAATGTATTTATAAGGGGTCCTTTGAGACTGTCCATGTGATGGGTAAGGAGACGAATTGGGCTTTTTCGGTCAGACGCCTCAGAAATCTCTTTCCTTGTGAAAGGCACCAAAGCATCTAGACCCCCTACACTGGCTCACATGGAGTTCTCCCCGCTGCACTGTCCCTAATTTAATTCCCTCAACTGCATCTGATGATGGGGGAAATTCTTCGATTGTCTGAGAGAAAGACCCTTGGGTATCTCCCCTAAACTGATACTTCCATCTGTCAATGGATCAGCTTCTGTAACCAACTGGAAAAGAAAGATATATCTACCCCAGCATTAGCTTTTAATTCTGCTGCCAATTTAGTAATTTTCTTTAAGGGTTATCATGGTTTTCCCGTTTTCCCCTGAATTTTGCGGGATATATGTACAGCATTCCTCCTCCCCCACCATTCCACAGACCCCGCGCTTTTCAGCTAGGAGCATATCAAGGGCCAATCTGGTTTGTAGCGTCATTCTAGTGTTGGGGCCTAATTCCTCAACTATACCCTGGAAAGCATCTCGGCTATAGTTGACAAACCTTTGCTCACTGTAATATATATAATTAATCCAATCAACGTTCTTATTGATCTGTACCTGTGGAATTAAGGAAGCGATTCCAACATATACCTGATTTTGGGCCTTAAACTGGTCAGGCACCCCCCCTTGGCACACCGATAGCATCAATGTATACCTGAGGGTCTTCCTCATAGCCCATGTGGAGTTGATCAATACTTCTCCTTCTCTTGATGGTCTCACTGGAAAACTCTGGGTCCCATGGTAAGATTTTGAACTGCATAGCTAGTTTAACCAGGGTGCACTGACCGGTCCAGGCATTGGGCAACCTGGATCGGAGCTTACCATCCCCACACAACCAGTAAATATCATACATATATCGTATATATTAGCTAAATAAATTTATACTTACAGAACTGTTTTCATTACAAAATCCCAATTTAAAGGTTCCTACTAACGAAAACCTCAGAACATATTAGAAACAGCCTGGGGAATTGTGTATCAGTTTTACACTATTAGTAACATATAACCTTAAAGGTATAAGACTCATTCTCCCTTGAACATTTTATCATATACTACTATCATTATGGAGGGTATACAAAAGGATATAAACTTCTTAAATATCTGCAAATAAGCACAGTTATCCACACGCGAAAGATACATTACAAAAATCATAACCCATTGATTTGTAAAGAGAAAGTACATAAGAACAAAAACATGAGATACACAGCCCTTTGACGATTGACCTGACCACTCATAATAGTCAAACAGATATAATAATATCAGACAATATAATTATACTTTAAACAATATAAGTATACTTATCAATGGTCATCCAACTTTCCTAAAAGACAGATCAAAGGGAAATAACAAAACAGCATAGCAAAAAGCATACAGCTATTCACTTATCATAATATGATTAGTATACAGTTAAGCAGGCAAGAACCACATTATTTACTCATTTATTTACTTACTCTACTTAATAGCATTTTAACCAGTATATATTTGACATCTATAATACCTTGGATAGAAGAAAGAGATTTACACACATTGGGACAATTTTATACAGTTTTCTTGGTTTCCTTGTCCGCTCACTATTTGCAATTTCCAAACCCATGGAGCGATCGCCGCTCGAAGCCCGTACCTTTCTGAGTTGTGTTGTGCGCAGGAATAATGCAGGATAGTATACACAGCTTACCTGTACCAGGAGCGAACTAGGAGGTACTCACCTGATCTCATCCGTGACCTATTTTGAGGCGTAAAGTGAGGCCAAGCAGAAACCATTCTAACCTTTGCTGATGAGAGACATCATGGCCTGCCCTGTCCCCTCTCACGACTCCTAGTTTAACACTGTTAGTGGTTCGGTCAGTCCCTATAAGGCAGTCGACTATAGAGAGGGCTCAGGCCGCCAGACGCTACCCGGCTGGGATGGGGCAACCACCCGCCACTACCTTTCCTACCTTTTGTGGTAGCTTGCCTTCTACCTCTGAGAGGACAGGACACCTGTGGTGATTGTCAGTATAATTATACCATCCTAGACTGATAACATGGTGTCTACCTCACCGTGATTTACCAATACTGCATTTAGTAGGCTTACCGTATTGTTAAGGAATTCTTCAACCGGAAATCGCTCCATTCGCTCAGAAAGTGCAAGTCAGAACCAAACATTCTGATTACCTCATGCGAGGATTCTACCTGCGTCCAATGTAAGAAATCATATCTCCTATACCTGAAAAACAACTCAAAAATCTATTAATGTCAAAGATCAGAAAATTCTTATTCAACATTATAATTGTAATTTTCTGCTAGTTATTTTGAATATATTTTTTTTTTATTACCGGACAATAAATGGTAGAAAACACCATATGGGCGCTGTACATCAGAGCAGACATATGTAACATCACCTTTAATTCAAAATTCCTGCTATCAGCCTTTTCTTTAGAAAGCCTCCGATAACGGACTATAAGAAATATTCTCACACAGTAGGGAATAAAGACTGCTCTGATAGAAAGAATTTAAGGAGGTGTGGAGGAGTGGTTCACTCCCTTCCATATTTTCAAATCCTTTGGCCTTGATATACCTACAAAATGTCCATAAAGAATACACTCAGAAATATCAGTTCACCTCCCCACAGCATTAATACATGTATTATTTCCCCTTGGGCGCTCAGTATATTAATCTTCCCTTTAGGTAACTTAATTTTTGAACGGCCTGAATCATAAGAATATATTTGAGGATATCTTTGTTATCCTGATATTACGTCTTATATTTCAGTATATTACAGTTTACACAAACCTTTGTAAGATAATTTGAATACAATAGAGTCCTAATTACAACTTCATTTAATACTATATATATTAGTTATATCTCCCTAAAGCAGTTAAATCTACCTGGCGTCATACACACACACGCATCAGCATTGGTCTAGGACACTGGTCAAATTATTCCTAGACACAGGTTTAGCTACTTGAATTCCAGGGCAAACCAGGCATCCCCAGGGATTGACTCCTCAGCACATATTCTACAGGTCACCAGCCGCTCCCACGTCTGCCATCACAGGTCCAGACCTCCAGAACAGCTACTGCACCAGAACACACCATCGCAAGTAACTTCAGGTTTAACCCGTCTTCCCCACTGGAGGGGCTGCAAGAGCCTCAGTCTTCTAACCTCATATCTCTATATATATACACAAGCTAGGCACTACTTTTAGTATATATGCATACAAACTTTTTTTTTTTTTTTTCCCTCGTATAAATCAATAAAAATCTGATTATTATTATTGCATCCAATATTAGGGATTATTATTAGTATTCAACTACCATAAATGTGAAAAATTCATTCTTGCCATTCAGGATCCTTGGAAAGATGGATAAGATTCCAGTGTGCATGTCACAGTGTGCAGATTCCACCCTTCACTTGGCCCCCCTCTCTCTGGCTTTCTCACTCTCTCCCTCCCCTCACAGGCAGCTTCTACAAGGTTACACGCACAGCTATCTTAGATAAGAAATTCTGAGGCTCACAGGATAGAACAAAGTAATCCTTCTCTCCCAAACATAGCTCACAAATTTAATTAACTGTTTCACACTTGTAGCTATGTACAACTAACAATTCTAGCCATTATCTGAGATTCCGTGGCTTAATATTTAACTTTTTAATTTATTCTTTATCACTTCAAGAACTTTCCATGACAGGAAAAATAGTAAAATATATTGATAGACAGACCGTGAACAGAGTGTAGTGACAGTCGGCATGACTTCAATGAAACAGAATAATCTCCATAAAATTATATACACCTTATTCTAATTTATCCTAACCACTTTGGAGCTAGAAACTATTTAATAAACCTCAAATAAATCCCAACCCAACACACCCACACATCCGGGGACCTTGTGTCGCCGCCATGATAGGGTGGTGGCTGGGATGGCATACTCAATAACAATGGCATGGCGGCCATTTTACACTGTATAAAATTATTGTTAGGAAGCAGCTTATAACTAAACACAGGCTCTGCATCATCTTTTCCCCTTTCTCCATCTATTTCTCTTCATTCCTCACTTTTCAGACTACATGCAACCCGTAAATAAACTTGTGCCTGATCTAGCAGCCCTTGGTCTTTCAGCTTGCCTTTTTCTCTCTGGATAAGATCATTTTATATAGACGGCTGCAATCTCCTTGACAAAGCAATTCTACGTACTTGTATAACTTTTTCACATTCTTAACAGCCTGCTTGCCTTCCCGTGATTCTACCACTATCTTTACTTCTACAGCATTTTCATCTGTAGGGGTACGGTACGCAACATGACGGAATACTACGGCCTGCTGCAGCTCAGTCCGCTGACAGCGACAATCAACACTGTGCCCCTAAAGTGTGGAACGGCTCTTCACACTCCAAGCGTGGCACGGCTCATCACGCTTACTCCAAGCGTGGCACGGCTCATCACGCTTACTCCAAGCGTGGCACGGCTCATCACGCTTACTCCAAGCGTGGCACGGCTCATCACGCTTACTCCAAGCGTGGCATGGCTCTTCACGCTTACTATATTCTGCCCCTAGGCTAGACACCAGTGCTTACAGATTGTCCTGTCACGATATTCCAACCGGGAGGCAGTCTCCTCTCCCAAAATATAGGTGCCCAAACACCTTAGTCACGTGCAGATATAATAATGTCTCCTATTTTCCTATCTACACCGTCCCCAATCTATACCCTTCTCAGTATCTCACAGTGTCTCGAGATTGGAATTTGAACAATGCAGTTAAACAACAGTCACGGGCCATAAAGTTACACCTCAATTCACAAGCTAACAGCAGGCACAGAAAGGGTTAATTTGCAAGTGAGGAATGAATAATGACCGTGGAGGAGGCGTGGTGCATGAGCGAGCACGTGCATAAGGCAATATATCTCGCGTTGCTGGTTCGGAACATAGCTCTGGATCAGGCTTAGTCTCACCACTCGACCAGTCACCCCCCTAGACCCAAAGGACACCCCAGACTTAACCAATATCGGCTGAAACACTGTAAGGGCGACACACATATGAATGCGATCTCCACTTACCGTGTTTGGAGGTCGACCAGGGGTCAGCCAATACGGGCGTCATCCAGGGGCATCCGGGCACGGGTCCGTGGGGGTCGCGGATCACTGGCTATGTCCCATCTGGGGTGCCAATTGACGGGGCAATTTAACTCTTCCACTCCTCCACCGGTCACTCCAAATCAGACTATGAACATATGGTACCAGATAAGAGTAAATCAGATGGAGAATCTGGTTCAAACTTAATATGTTCGTTGCTTTATTAAGCAATGGCAAGATATACACAGCAACTGAACTGCACATCCGGGTACACCGTCTTTTATAGTCCAGAAGATAAGCATGTAAATGTCCAAAACGGGGTGTATTTATGCTAAGAGTTTAGGTGGGATTACGCTAATGTCTATTTGTTAGTAAGAAGTAATTCTTTGTCTTTCGTAAGTCCATCCTCCAATCAGTCCAGGTGTCATCTGGTATGCAGCCATCTCCAGTTTCTCATGGTACAGCCTAGTACCAACAAAGCAGGCCTCTCTACTTCAAGGACAACTTGGTACATGGCATCTTGTTCCTTCAGCAGTCTTACATACATCTGCAAAACACCTTGTTTAGAACATATTCATGGATAGGGGGAAGGGAAGCCAAAGAAGAGAAGGAAAGAATAAGAGAGAGAGAGAGAGAGATGAGAGAGATAAATAGATATATATATTTATCTTGAGTACATACCTGAACAGAAGAAAAACTTATTGTTCCATTTAATGCTATAAGCCAATATTTTAGTTATAAAAGAAAAACAAATATAAAAGTATAAATGACATAGCTATATATATATATACTATCAAATATAGGTAAAAATATATCTTTACCATATCTTTACCTCGACAACACAATGGACAAATTTACCCAGACTTGGCAGATATGGGATCTCTCCATGGACTCACAACAATTGTAATATATGGAGGATATATGTTGATGTTCTTGAATTTTGATATTGGAAAATGTAATGTGGACTTATGATTATGAAATCACATTTGGTATTGTTCTGATTGTTGATATGACTTAAAAAAAAAATGAATAAAAATCAAAGTTGGAAAAAAAAAAAAAAAGTATCCATCATTTAATCTACAGATGGGTATTTCCCACACTAGGTCTCTTAGCCTCAATCTTTATATACCTGCCCCATAGAAAGAATGTACATATGTATATATACTAAATAGAGTGTATCACTATAGCTTATTTTGCACTTTTTTGCTTTGAAATGCTGTGTATCTGGTCCCTCTATTTGTATTTTCTTTAACTTTTCGACAGATACTGTATTTATCACTATGAAAAAAGTACATAACACTGATCTTTTGTTCTTTTAAATTTATTTTGCATACTTTGTATCAGTCTGCTGAAGCCCTGATGAAGGCCCAGGTGGGTCGAAACGTCGTGTAAAGACTACACTGTCCAAAAAGACTTTATGTATGAGAAACAATGATTTATCACAAATAAAAGGACACAAAAGATTTTTCTGTAAGCTTTCTATTGAATGTGTGTGCCAGGTCATTCATTTTCTATTGATACTTTTTTGTACCTGAGCACCCCACTATAAGGTAGTGAGCCAGAACTATTCCGTTCAAAAAAAAAAAAGATAAAATAAGTGACGGCTGATATTTTTGTGCCCTAAGCTGTTGTTTTTATTGATGCTAATTTTGAGTAGATATAATGTTTTGATCATCTCTAATTGCATTTTATTGTAATGTTATACGGTAAAGGATCCCCGGTATAATCCCCCCACATATTATCATTACTTTGTAATAATTCACTTACTGTAATTTTCTGGCCTATTCCACCGTCTATGGATGTCGCTGAACAGATGCACCAGTTCCTGAGGAGTCAAAATGTCTCACTTATCAAATTTCTCCAGCGGTCACAATAAGTGAGTAGATGTTACTGAGCTGCGCTGGATGCACAACTCACAGGACAAAAAGTCCAAAAATAATCCACAAATGGAAAACAAAATACTAGCAGAAGCGATGTCACTCCAGGAGAGCCAAACAGCAGAGACTGCACTGGTCAGTGTCTACTGAGAAATGACACTGATCTGTCTGTGTACTGGGTATACTTAGAACTCGGGGCACTGTGATGTCAACATCGCCATGGTAACGGAATGTTCAGCTGCCAGTTATTAAAATCCAATAAAACTTAATAACACCATAAATATTCAGTCCTCAAAACTAGAATGGGAATAACATCCATCCATGAGTGTATTAAACAACCATCCACAGAACTTAAACTCCGTATTGTAATGTGCTGGTATTTCCCACAAGTAAAGCCTCAACGACAAGATCTTCGGATAAATCCAACCTGAAAAAGAAAATAAAGATAACACAAATTCTGGGAGGGAGGGAGGGTGACGTCTTCTATCCAGCTGAACAGCTGACTGAACGCTCCGTTAGTCAGCTGAGACTTAAATACAGCGGAGTTCCAGCTCAAACTCAGCAGCCAATCACTACGCTGCTCCAGAAAACCCAGCAGTCCAGGCGGCCACTCACAGCTCGCCTGGACTCTGCTACTAAGCTCCTTAAAACAAAAAGAGCTTCATCCTTGAGGATACCTCATAGGGCCATATTAAATCAAATAATATATACTTTAATAAACATGTCAAATAGACCAAATGCACGTGAAAGAGAGGTATTTTCCCATGAAGCCCGCACGCTATGTGTTAATGCGGGCTGCCCATGAACTTTCCACTGAAAAAGAGATAAGTGACTTTAATCATTTTACTCCTTTCCTTACATGCTATATACTTAGCAGTGCTCTCTGAGTACATCCTCATCCACCCTGGAGTGCCATGGAACAATTTCAGACATAGAGGTATTGACCTTATTTAAAGAGAACCCGTCCCCATGAAAATGCAGTGCGATCTGCAGGCCCCATGTTATAGAGCAGGGGGAACTGAGTAGACTGATATATGGTTTTGTGAGAAAAGATTCAGTATAATCTGTGATTTCACCATTTAAACCCCTACTCTTTCTAGGATATTGGGTCCAGTGGGCGGTCCTGTCAGTGACTGGCAGCTATCCTTGTATAAATGTGTATACAGAAACAGCTGTCAGCCACATGCCATGAGAAGGATCACTTACGGCTTTGACCTTGCTGCGCTTTTCCCATTATGATAAAAAGCCTGTAGTTACTCCACTATATAGCATATCACTCAGTGGCCATATTACTGTCTGATAACGTTAACAGGTATGGAGGATGTAATGATCATGAATTTGATCTCTAGCTGCACTAGCCTGAGAACTATTAACACCTTATTCCTCTTTCTGTTTGCTATATACCTTGGACAGCGTACAGACTTACTTGATATCACTACTACCTTTGTGATAGTCCTCTTTCTCATCTGACGAAGTCTTTGTACAGTTTTGGGTAAATTTACATGATTCCTTTTATTTTTTATTTGATACATGTATTAATATACCGCTAACTTAAGTAGCCATCATTTAATCTACAGATGGGTATTTCCCACACTAGGTCTCTTAGCCTCAATCTTTATATACCTGCCCCATAGAAAGAATGTACATATGTATATATACTAAATAGAGTGTATCACTATAGCTTATTTTGCACTTTTTTGCTTTGAAATGCTGTGTATCTGGTCCCTCTATTTGTATTTTCTTTAACTTTTAGACAGATACTGTATTTATCACTATGAAAAAAGTACATAACACTGATCTTTTGTTCTTTTAAATTTATTTTGCATACTTTGTATCAGTCTGCTGAAGCCCTGATGAAGGCCCAGGTGGGTCGAAACGTCGGGTAAAGACTACACTGTCCAAAAAGACTTTATGTATGAGAAACAATGATTTATCACAAATAAAAGGACACAAAAGATTTTTCTGTAAGCTTTTTATTGAATGTGTGTGCCAGGTCATTCATTTTCTATTGATACTTTTTTGTACCTGAGCACCCCACTATAAGGTAGTGAGCCAGAACTATTCCGTTCAAAAAAAAAAAGATAAAAATAAGTGACGGCTGATTTTTTTGTGCCCTAAGCTGTTGTTTTTATTGATGCTAATTTTGAGTAGATATAATGTTTTGATTATCTCTAATTGCATTTTATTGTATTGTTATACGGTAAAGGATCCCCGGTATAATCCCCCCACATATTATCATTACTTTGTAATAATTCACTTACTGTAATTTTCTGGCCTATTCCACCGTCTATGGATGTCGCTGAACAGATGCACCAGTTCCTGAGGAGTAGAAAAATTTCTCACTTATCAAATTTCTCCAGCGGTCACAATAAGTGAGTAGATGTTACTGAGCTGCGCTAGACGCACAACTCACAGGACAAAAAGTCCAAAAATAATCCACAAATGGAAAACAAAATACTAGCAGAAGCGATGTCACTCCAGGAGAGCCAAACAGCAGAGACTGCACTGGTCAGTGTCTACTGAGAAATGACACTGATCTGTCTGTGTACTGGGTATACTTAGAACTCGGGGCACTGTGATGTCATAATGCACAACATCGCCATGGTAACGGAATGTTCAGCTGCCAGTTATTAAAATCCAATAAAACTCAATAAAACTATAAATATTCAGTCCTCAAAACTAGAATGGGAATAACATCCATCCATGAGTGTATTAAACAACCATCCACAGAACTTAAACTCCGTATTGTAATGTGTTGGTATTTCCCACAAGTAAAGCCTCAACGACAAGATCTTCGGATAAATCCAACCTGAAAAGGAAAATAAAGATAACACAAATTCTGGGAGGGAGGGAGGGGGGGTGACGTCTTCTATCCAGCTGAACAGCTGACTGAACGCTCCGTTAGTCAGCTGAGACTTAAATACAGCGGAGTTCCGGCTCAAACTCAGCAGCCAATCACTACGCTGCTCCAGAAAACCCAGCAGTCCAGGCGGCCACTCACAGCTCGCCTGGACTCTGCTACTAAGCTCCTTAAAACAAAAAGAGCTTCATCCTTGAGGATACCTCATAGGGCCATATTAAATCAAATAATATATACTTTAATAAACATGTCAAATAGACCAAATGCACGTGAAAGAGAGGTATTTTCCCATGAAGCCCGCACGCTATGTGTTAATACGGGCTGCCCATGAACTTTCCACTGAAAAAGAGATAAGTGACTTTAATCATTTTACTCCTTTCCTTACATGCTATATACTTAGCAGTGCTCCCTGAGTACATCCTCATCCACCCTGGAGTGCCATGGAACAATTTCAGACATAGAGGTATTGACCTTATTTAAAGACAACCCGTCCCCATGAAAATGCAGTGCCATCTGCAGGCCCCATGTTATAGAGCAGGGGGAACTGAGTAGACTGATATATGGTTTTGTGAGAAAAGATTCAGTATAATCTGTGATTTCACCATTTAAACCCCTGCTCTTTCTAGGATATCGGGTCCAGTGGGCGGTCCTGTTAGTGACTGGCAGCTATCCTTGTATAAGTGTGTATACAGAAACAGCTGTCAGCCACATGCCATGAGAAGGATCACTTACGGCTTTGACCTTGCTGCACTTTTCCCATTATGATAAAAAGCCTGTAGCTACTCCACTATATAGCATATCACTCAGTGGCCATATTACTGTCTGATAACGTTAACAGGTATGGAGGATGTAATGATCATGAATTTGATCTCTAGCTGCACTAGCCTGAGAACTATTAACACCTTATTCCTCTTTCTGTTTGCTATATACCTTGGACAGCGTACAGACTTACTTGATATCACTACTACCTTTGTGATAGTCCTCTTTCTCATCTGACGAAGTCTTTGTACAGTTTTGGGTAAATTTACATGATTCCTTTTATTTTTTGTTTCATACATGTATTAATATACCGCTAACTTGATCCAAGATGGCCGCCGACTGAGCAGGATGTGCTCCAGAGAGCTCCACAAGCCCACACTGAATCTGCGGCATCCAACCCCTGAAAGCCCGTAAATCAGCTTGATTCACACTGGGGAACATACCACAGACATCATTGACTGTGGAGAACCCGGCATTTTGGAGCCTAGGACTCAAGAGGTGAACTTAGGAGAGAGCTGAACCATCCCCCCACTCCTACACGTGGAGTCTGATTATATACTCGGCTTGCGACAGAGCAGCGGTGATTATACCCCCCACCAAGGGACCCCAACGCTGGAGACCCTGCTACGGACCTCACATTTTGAAGAGGAGCCCTGGGAGAGACAAGAGTGAGGAGCCGCGCAGGGGAGCTGCGTTTCCCGCCGCCCACCGGCCGCCATTGGTGAGTGACCGCGCTTGACAGCAATCTACTGCTGCCAGCCCGGACCCTCCTAAGCTGCAGGAACAGGTGGAAGCGGCGGCCGACCCTAGGGGCTGCCAGGAGAGAGCGAGAAGCCGGCAGACAAGTGCACAGACCCGACCCCCCGCAGCTGTGAGTGCAGCTCCTGTTTCTTCCACCGTCGGGGCCGGAGAGAGACCGGGACGGAGAACACAGGGGAGACTGGCTGATCTGCTGGCTGATCTGCTGCCCGAGGTGAGAGGAGGGAGACACAGTCTGGTGGAGTGACAAAGGGGGAAGGAAGGGAGACAAAAGGAAGGAAAAAGGACAGCTCTACAGCAGGACGATAGGGGCTCCTGCACCGTGATAGCTGGGGCTTTGATCTGCACCATCTCCCCCCCTCCAGCAGTAGCAATCAGTGTAATCTGCTAAACAAAACATCACCACTTTGCTAAAGTCCAGAAGATTATATACTGAAAGGAGCATTATCTCCAGAAATATCTCACATCAATTCACCTCATATCTAACACAAGGGAACACTGAGTGCTAGATTAACCCTCTCACTGCCTTGACTTTACACACGGACTTATATCATCATTTACCAGCAGGGGGCAAGGCAGGCCTATCCTATAGTTCCAGCTATATTGATCCAATAAGGACTTCTTCAGAATTCCAGGTGCCATACAACGATACCCAAGGTATATTTCTATAAATTCTGAGTGAAATACCTTAGCAATTTCCACCCACCCATCCTGCTCAGTGGAAAATATATAAAGAACTTTTTCTCCACCAAGTTCGCCCATCTTCTGGATCCCTATCCGAACTTTTACTAACAGATTCTTTCTGTAAGCCATCAGACCCCGTAATGTGAGGATCTAGTGACACTCTGGGAGGGCTGACAGAGAACAAGAACCAGATAGACTCTCAACTTTTTAATACGTCACAATGGTTAAATCTAGCACAAAATCCACAAAATCCTCCACTAAGGCGACCACTAACACCACACAAGTGGATCTGGATAAATATTTAAAAAAACAAGCTGGCCTGTCCTCCTTATCCAAAGCTTCAAGACAACTCTTGGTCGAAGATAACATGCCACAGAACCACGATAGTGATTGTGAGGAAACAGATGATGATGAGGAACTCCCGATTACTAGAGCCTACCTCAAAAAGATACTGCATAAGGCTTTAGAACCCCTGGCAAAAGAGATGGCGGATATAAAACAAGACCTTGCACAGACGGGCCGCAGAGTCGAGACCTTAGAATCGAACAACACAGAGTTGGTCAAACAAGCTAACGCTACCCTATCTGGTCTCCGACACCATGAAGACCACCTTAATAAGATATACACGATGTTGGAAGACCACGAGAACAGGGACAGACGAGATAATCTGCGCTTGAAGGGAGTTCCTGAGACAATAACACAAGATGCCTTAACCCCGTCCATCATAGACACATTCCGTTCACTACTACAGCCGGACGACCCATCAGATATGGAGCTGGTGAGAGTGCACAGAGCACTACGCCCGAAGCCGCAACCAGACGAATCTCCACGAGATGTAATCTGCCGCTTTCTGGACTATAGGACAAAGGAACTGGTCATGAAGAGGGCCAGAGAGAAGACCACCGTCACATGCAATGGCTCCCCAATTCAGATATTCCAGGATCTCTCTTGGATAACACTAACTAAAAGACGTCTCCTGAAGCCGTTAACCACGATTTTCCACCAAAGACACTACCCATACAGATGTCTGTTCCCCTTTGGCATATCTGTCACGGCTGGGGAGAAAAGGATCCAAGGTCGAACATCAGCAGACATCAAGTGGATGTGCCAGGAACTAAGTATTGAATTAGAACATTATCCCAATCTGGAGGAAGTGGGAGCTGCATACCAGATGACACCTCTGCAGCAACCACCACCGTGGCAAACCCACCTAACGCCAAAGTCTCAAAGAACAAAACGAAAAAATTCCAAGTTGACCGAGCTCCGAGGCGAAGACAGCCCAAACGGTTGATAAATAAGGAAGATCGAACGCATCTTCTTTTACTTCCCATGGCCCCTCACTGAGACATTGATATACTTGCAAACGCCTATCTACATGGCTGGCCTGGGAGGTCAATATTCCTGTTTCCTCTTTTAATCCATCTAGAGAAATGAGCATAATTCTAATTCTTGACTATGCAATATGCTATGGTCGACAGGAATCACAATCCAAAAAATTTCAACCACTGTGACAGACGTTCACTAACTTGTTAGCCCTTATGGGCGTCTTTGGGGTGGTTACACTTCCCCATGTTTACTTTCTAATAGCGTTACCAATTTCTTCTGGTTCTTGTACTAGGTTTTAATTATACATAGGCTAGCCTGCAAGAGACTATCTTGTTAACATGTTCACGGCACAAAAGCCTGTTAGTTGTATTTAATGATAAAAGGGTAAAACCTCCTCTGTCGGCCTATTCCCTCACATGCAGTTTTTGCACAGCGTCGGAATGGTCGTGATAGAGAAGAATCTGTCTATTCAGATTTCTCACACACAAAGGTGTATTTCTACAATGTATGTATACGCATAATCTTACCTTGCTTTGTGTTTTCTAAAAAATTTTTTCTATTGTTACCTTTTACCCTCTTTGTTCTTTCCCACCCATCCCCATCCCGAAACCCCGCGAGAGAGTCTCTGCTTCATCGTCAACATGAAATTGAACACCCACCATGACCAACAACCGTAAGTCATACCAAGTGGTATCGCATAACCTACACGGCTTCAATTCCCCTATTCCTAGGTCCCAAACATTACACTTCCTCAAGAAAGCAGGTTACGACATCTTATTGTTACAAGAAACCCATTTTATAGAAACTAAATTACCTAATTTTGAAAAGAATTACTATAATACCTGGTATCATGCATACTCGCCCCAAAAAAGGGCCAGAGGAGTAGCTATCGCCCTAACAAAAAATGTCCCTTTCCTTCCCATAGATAAAATAGTAGACAAGGAAGGCAGATACATATTTGTAAAAGGTTTATTGGAAGGTTCCGTGATTACATTAGGGAGTTTATACGCTCCAAATAAAAAACACTCTTCCTGGATAAAGAAAGTTCAAAATAAGCTCTCACTATTTGCTGAAGGTTCAGTCTTGATTGGCGGAGATTTAAATATAACGCTAGAACCTTTATTGGATACCTCAACAGGGAAAAGCAACATCTCAAGACGAGACTTAGCCCAAATAAGATCCTCTTTCCACACAGCAAGCTTAATAGACGTATGGCGCTACCATCACCCCCAAGATAGAACCTATACATATTTCTCCCATCCCCATAATAACTACCATCGGCTAGACTATTTATTTGTGTCCAAAAACCTCCTAGCAGCAGTCACAGAAACTGAAATACTCCCAGCACTATACTCAGACCACGCAATGGTGACTATAAAACTGGAAAGGGGAAGAACTGCCCAACCTAATAGAACATGGAGGTTGAATGAATCCTTATTAAACTCTAAAGAGATTAAACTTAAAATCCAAACGGCTATTAAAGACTATTTTCAACACAATAACACTCCTGACGTAGATCCCACAATTATTTGGGAAGCACATAAGGCAACAATAAGAGGCATTATTATATCTATAGCATCGTTTCGAAACAAGCAAAGGAAAGCTGACATAGAGAAATTGTATAAAGATATTATTCACTTAGAGAAACAACACCAGACAACAATAAACCATTCTAACATGACACAACTTACAGAATGTAGACAACGACTTAAAGACCTCCTCAATAAAAATGCAGCTAAACACTTTATAAATTGGAGAAATCGCCTAATGGTACACGGGGATAAAGCTTCTAAGTTAATGATATCATTGATTAAAAAGAGACAGTCTCGAACCTTCATTCACAAGATCAAAACAGACTCAGGCCAAATAACACAAAATTATGAACAAATTGCTACAGAATTTCTAGCATTTTATAAAAATATATACCAGATTCAAACACACGACCATGCAGTGAATCTAACCCAGAGACAACAAGAAATAGACTCATTCCTTTCATCCCTATTCTTGCCAAAATTAGATGAACAACAACAGAAATGGTTGACAAGACCCTTTGAAACGGGGGGAACTCCAGTCCATCCTGTCTGAAGGCCAATCGGGCAAATCACCAGGGCCAGACGGCTTTTCACTACTTTATTATAAGACGTTTTATCCAGAAATAAACTCACACCTGTTGAAAATGTGCAACGCAGTCCTTAATGGCAGCTCTCTTCCCCCCCAGTCCTTAGAGGCACATGTTACTCTTCTACATAAAGAAGGCAAAGACCCAGCACAGTGCGGGAGTTACAGGCCCATCTCCTTGCTTAATGTTGACTTGAAAATATACGCTAGCTTAATAGCAAGACGTTTGACGGACCTGATCCCCCACCTGATCTCGCTGGAACAGACGGGATTTGTGCGAGGACGAGAGGGAAGAGACAATGCAGGCAGAATATTACACTTAATGCAATACGCCAAAAGACATCATAGGCGGATGGTCCTCCTGAGCACAGATGCCGAGAAAGCCTTTGACAGGGTGGACTGGACATTTCTCCGTAGTACCCTAATGGCTTTCCGAATACCCTCCCTACTAATAGAGGCCATATTTAAAATGTACACCTCCCCATCAGCTAAACTGAAAATTAACAACGTGCTTTCAGACCCTTTTCTAATAAAAAACGGTACGAGACAGGGATGCCCCTTATCCCCCTTACTATATGTTTTAGTTATGGAACCATTGTTAAGAAGCATTCAAATGAATAAAGACATTAAAGGATTCCAACTGAATAATGTACACCACAAATCAGCAGCATTTGCAGATGATTTGCTGGTAATTCTAACTGAACCGGATAGGGGCATCCCGGCCTTTGTGCAAACCTTAGAAAAATATGGCCAACTCTCCAATTATAAAATTAACTTATCTAAGTCAGAAGCCCTAGGCCTCAACATTCCCAAACCTATCATAGATAAATATAAAACCATATACCCCTTCAAATGGCCAGAAAAATACATCACATACCTAGGTATAAAGATAGGACACACAGATAAAGACCTTCTTTCTCTTAACGTAATACCCACTTTAGAAAAAGCAAAAGAAACGGTTAAATCATGGAGAGCACCCTTTCTATCATGGGTAGGAAGGAAAAACCTAATTAAAAGTATAATTCTGCCAAAATTCCTTTACCTATTTCAAATGCTCCCAATTCGCATCCCGGAATATATATTAAACAAAATCCACAGCTTCATTTTAAATTTTATCTGGAACAATAAAAAACCACGCATCAAATACCAGACACTTGCCCTGCCAAGAGACAGTGGAGGTATGGGAGCTCCAGACATACGCAAATATTATACAGCAGCTATGTTGACGAGAATAGTAGACTGGATTAGGCGACCACCTCATAAATTATGGCTTTCAATTGAAGAAACTATGTCACCAGTACCTCTAAGGTCTTTGGCACTACTCCCAGATCTCTATAACGATCCAAAATTAATCAGTAACACCTTCACAAAAACTACTATAGCTATTTGGAAAAGAGAATGTGGTCGGCTGCTTCCTCCAATGACCCCAATTCTGGATCTGCAGGATCTCGTTGGCCGTTTACCGGCAGGTTCCCAAGCAAACAACCCGAGGGGCTCGGAGTGGAACCCAGCTGAACCCATTCCAATTGATCACCTACTAATGGATGGAGCTTTGCTTTCCCATAAAGAGATACAACAATCTACTTCACTACCGAATATGTCTTTTCTGCAATACGGTACATTGAAAACATTCATACACAAACACCTGAAAAATCTAGATTTCATGAGACCTCTGACACTATTTGAACAATTGTGTTCCCAACTACTTGATCCCAAAAAGGTACTATCATTACTATATAAACAACTAACGTTAGATACGGCCCATATTAAAAGAGACTTTTTGGGCCTCTGGGAACGTGATCTTCAAATAGTATTTTCAAAACAACAAATAAGACAAATATACAGAGGATCCCATGGCCCTTCCCCTTGTGTAAAAATTCAGGAAAACTCATATAAAGTAGTAACAAGGTGGTACCGTACCCCCTCACAAATACATAGATGGTGTCCACAGACGTCGGAATCTTGCTGGAGGTGCAACTCCGATATAGGAACATACTTCCATATGTGGTGGCAATGCCCCCATATCCAAGCTTATTGGTTGTTGGTGTCAACACTACTCACAGATGTTC
Source organism: Allobates femoralis (assembly GCA_033576535.1). NCBI lineage: Eukaryota > Metazoa > Chordata > Amphibia > Anura > Aromobatidae > Allobates > Allobates femoralis. The sequence continues at coordinate 37,929,280 of JARQOC010000005.1, forward strand.
TGCAAAGGGAAGTGGTTCTTACACCCCTCACAACCCTTCTCAATTTTTTCCTATGGCCAAAAGAACTGCACATATCTAAGCTAGCTTCTAACATCATAGCTGTATGTAGACTTCTGATATCTACCCTTTGGAAGTCTGACCTGACTCCGACGAAAACCCAAATAATACGGGAAATTGACATGGTGTATCGTGCAGCAGAACTAGCAGCCCTCTCATTCAGTTCACAAGAGACCTTTGAGAAAGTTTGGACACCTTGGATGTGGTATCGCTCAACTACCGAATTCATGTCAACACATGGCTCTGAGTGAATTAAATACCAGGATCTCTCTCGCTTACCCCCCCCCACCCCGCCCCTCCCATTTATCCCCACTTTACCCTTCATTTTCCCCTTTGTTGAATTATCCCCACCTTCCCATTTCTGACTCTTGATTTAGAGTATTTAATCAAACTTTTTCTATTATAATAATCCCTGTTGAACGAAATAGACTACAGTATTAGTAACACGAACATACTTTTGAATATCGATGTCATGTCTGTCGACTGTTACACTTTCTCCCTTATGTTTGGGAATGACAAATGTTGAATGTTTGATTGTATCTTTTAACTTTTCAATAAAAAGACCATTAAAAAAAAAAAAAAAAAAAAAAAATATACCGCTAACTTGTGTATCCATTATTTAATCTACAGATGGGTATTTCCCACACTAGGTCTCTTAGCCTCAATCTTTATATACCTGCCCCATAGAAAGAATGTACATATGTATATATACTAAATAGAGTGTATCACTATAGCTTATTTTGCACTTTTTTGCTTTGAAATGCTGTGTATCTGGTCCCTCTATTTGTATTTTCTTTAACTTTTCGACAGATACTGTATTTATCACTATGAAAAAAGTACATAACACTGATCTTTTGTTCTTTTAAATTTATTTTGCATACTTTGTATCAGTCTGCTGAAGCCCTGATGAAGGCCCAGGTGGGTCGAAACGTCGGGTAAAGACTACACTGTCCAAAAAGACTTTATGTATGAGAAACAATGATTTATCACAAATAAAAGGACACAAAAGATTTTTCTGTAAGCTCTTTATTGAAAGTGTGTGCCAGGTCATTCATTTTCTATTGATACTTTTTTGTACCTGAGCACCCCACTATAAGGTAGTGAGCCAGAACTATTCCGTTCAAAAAAAAAAAAAGATAAAATAAGTGACGGCTGATTTTTTGTGCCCTAAGCTGTTGTTTTTATTGATGCTAATTTTGAGTAGATATAATGTTTTGATCATCTCTAATTGCATTTTATTGTAATGTTATACGGTAAAGGATCCCCGGTATAATCCCCCCACATATTATCATTACTTTGTAATAATTCACTTACTGTAATTTTCTGGCCTATTCCACCGTCTATGGATGTCGCTGAACAGATGCACCAGTTCCTGAGGAGTCAAAATGTCTCACTTATCAAATTTCTCCAGCGGTCACAATAAGTGAGTAGATGTTACTGAGCTGCGCTAGACGCACAACTCACAGGACAAAAAGTCCAAAAATAATCCACAAATGGAAAACAAAATACTAGCAGAAGCGATGTCACTCCAGGAGAGCCAAACAGCAGAGACTGCACTGGTCAGTGTCTACTGAGAAATGACACTGATCTGTCTGTGTACTGGGTATACTTAGAACTCGGGGCACTGTGATGTCATAATGCACAACATCGCCATGGTAACGGAATGTTCAGCTGCCAGTTATTAAAATCCAATAAAACTCAATAAAACCATAAATATTCAGTCCTCAAAACTAGAATGGGAATAACATCCATCCATGAGTGTATTAAACAACCATCCACAGAACTTAAACTCCGTATTGTAATGTGCTGGTATTTCCCACAAGTAAAGCCTCAACGACAAGATCTTCGGATAAATCCAACCTGAAAAAGAAAATAAAGATAACACAAATTCTGGGAGGGAGGGACGGTGACGTCTTCTATCCAGCTGAACAGCTGACTGAACGCTCCATTAGTCAGCTGAGACTTAAATACAGCGGAGTTCCGGCTCAAACTCAGCAGCCAATCACTACGCTGCTCCAGAAAACCCAGCAGTCCAGGCGGCCACTCACAGCTCGCCTGGACTCTGCTACTAAGCTTCTTAAAGTGACCCTAAACCCGGAAGCCAACCCCACATCCCCTTCATACCTATACATGCAGCTTGTGAACCCGCTGCCATCGATCCCTGTATCTTGCAAAACCGCTGGGGCATTCTTCATAATTCATACTTTTATAATGTCATTTCTGGGCGTTTCACTGAAATTTTAAAGCCGCAGCAGGCGGGCCTGTGTGCCGCTCTCCCCCTCCTTGTCCGTAATTCTGCACGCCCATGGCTGCGTGCATAAACAAGAGAGGCGGCTCGCCTCATAGTATGGGCGGTGAAGCCGATATGACGTAATACGCGTCATACCGGCTTCACCGCCCATACTATGAGGCGAGCCGCCTCTCTGTTGTTTAGCACGCCCATCGCTGCGTGCAGAATTACGGACAAGGAGGGGGAGAGCGGCACACAGGCCCGCCTGCTGCGGCTGTAAAATTTCAGTGAAACGCCCAGAAATGACATTATAAAAGTATGAATTATGAAGAATGCCCCAGCGGTTTTGCAAGATACAGGGATTGATGGCAGCAGGTTCACAAGCTGCATGTATAGGTATGAAGGGGATGTGGGGTTGGCTTCCGGGTTTAGGGTCACTTTAAAACAAAAAGAGCTTCATCCTTGAGGATACCTCATAGGGCCATATTAAATCAAATAATATATACTTTAATAAACATGTCAAATAGACCAAATGCACGTGAAAGAGAGGTATTTTCCCATGAAGCCCGCACGCTATGTGTTAATGCGGGCTGCCCATGAACTTTCCACTGGAAAAGAGATAAGTGACTTTAATCATTTTACTCCTTTCCTTACATGCTATATACTTAGCAGTGCTCCCTGAGTACATCCTCATCCACCCTGGAGTGCCATGGAACAATTTCAGACATAGAGGTATTGACCTTATTTAAAGAGAACCCGTCCCCATGAAAATGCAGTGCAATCTGCAGGCCCCATGTTATAGAGCAGGGGGAACTGAGTAGACTGATATATGGTTTTGTGAGAAAAGATTCAGTATAAACTGTGGTTTCACCATTTAAACCCCTACTCTTTCTAGGATATTGGGTCCAGTGGGCGGTCCTGTCAGTGACTGGCAGCTATCCTTGTATAAGTGTGTATACAGAAACAGCTGTCAGCCACATGCCATGAGAAGGATCACTTACGGCTTTGACCTTGCTGCACTTTTCCCATTATGATAAAAAGCCTGTAGCTACTCCACTATACAGCATATCACTCAGTGGCCATATTACTGTCTGATAACGTTAACAGGTATGGAGGATGTAATGATCATGAATTTGATCTCTAGCTGCACTAGCCTGAGAACTATTAACACCTTATTCCTCTTTCTGTTTGCTATATACCTTGGACAGCGTACAGACTTACTTGATATCACTACTACCTTTGTGATAGTCCTCTTTCTCATCTGACGAAGTCTTTGTACAGTTTTCGGTAAATTTACATGATTCCTTTTATTTTTTGTTTGATACATGTATTAATATACCGCTAACTTGTGTATCCATCATTTAATCTACAGATGGGTATTTCCCACACTAGGTCTCTTAGCCTCAATCTTTATATACCTGCCCCATAGAAAGAATGCACATATGTATATATACTAAATAGAGTGTATCACTATAGCTTATTTTGCACTTTTTTGCTTTGAAATGCTGTGTATCTGGTCCCTCTATTTGTATTTTCTTTAACTTTTCGACAGATACTGTATTTATCACTATGAAAAAAGTACATAACACTGATCTTTTGTTCTTTTAAATTTATTTTGCATACTTTGTATCAGTCTGCTGAACCCCTGATGAAGGCCCAGGTGGGTCGAAACGTCGGGTAAAGACTACACTGTCCAAAAATACTTTATGTATGAGAAACAATGATTTATCACAAATAAAACGACACAAAAGATTTTTCTGTAAGCTCTTTATTGAAAGTGTGTGCCAGGTCATTCATTTTCTATTGATACTTTTTTGTACCTGAGCACCCCACTATAAGGTAGTGAGCCAGAACTATTCCGTTTAAAAAAAAAAAAAAGATAAAATAAGTGACGGCTGATTTTTTTGTGCCCTAAGCTGTTGTTTTTATTGATGCTAATTTTGAGTAGATATAATGTTTTGATCATCTCTAATTGCATTTTATTGTAATGTTATACGGTAAAGGATCCCCGGTATAATCCCCCCACATATTATCATTACTTTGTAATAATTCACTTACTGTAATTTTCTGGCCTATTCCACCGCCTATGGATGTCGCTGAACAGATGCACCAGTTCCTGAGGAGTCAAAATGTCTCACTTATCAAATTTCTCCAGCGGTCACAATAAGTGAGTAGATGTTACTGAGCTGCGCTAGACGCACAACTCAGAGGACAAAAAGTCCAAAAATAATCCACAAATGGAAAACAAAATACTAGCAGAAGCGATGTCACTCCAGGAGAGCCAAACAGCAGAGACTGCACTGGTCAGTGTCTACTGAGAAATGACACTGATCTGTCTGTGTACTGGGTATACTTAGAACTCGGGGCACTGTGATGTCATAATGCACAACATCGCCATGGTAACGGAATGTTCAGCTGCCAGTTATTAAAATCCAATAAAACTCAATAAAACCATAAATATTCAGTCCTCAAAACTAGAATGGGAATAACATCCATCCATGAGTGTATTAAACAACCATCCACAGAACTTAAACTCCGTATTGTAATGTGCTGGTATTTCCCACAAGTAAAGCCTCAACGACAAGATCTTCGGATAAATCCAACCTGAAAAAGAAAATAAAGATAACACAAATTCTGGGAGGGAGGGAGGGTGCCGTCTTCTATCCAGCTGAACAGCTGACTGAACGCTCCGTTAGTCAGCTGAGACTTAAATACAGCGGAGTTCCGGCTCAAACTCAGCAGCCAATCACTACGCAGCTCCAGAAAACCCAGCAGTCCAGGCGGCCACTCACAGCTCACCTGGACTCTGCTACTAAGCTCCTTAAAGTGACCCTAAACCCGGAAGCCAACCCCACATCCCCTTCATACCTATACATGCAGCTTGTGAACCTGCTGCCATCGATCCCTGTATCTTGCAAAACCGCTGGGGCATTCTTCATAATTCATACTTTTATAATGTCATTTCTGGGCGTTTCACTGAAATTTTAAAGCCGCAGCAGGCGGGCCTGTGTGCCGCTCTCCCCCTCCTTGTCCGTAATTCTGCACGCCCATGGCTGCGTGCATAAACAAGAGAGGCGGCTCGCCTCATAGTATGGGCGGTGAAGCCGATATGACGTAATACGCGTCATACCGGCTTCACCGCCCATACTATGAGGCGAGCCGCCTCTCTGTTGTTTAGCACGCCCATCGCTGCGTGCAGAATTACGGACAAGGAGGGGGAGAGCGGCACACAGGCCCGCCTGCTGCGGCTGTAAAATTTCAGTGAAACGCCCAGAAATGACATTATAAAAGTATGAATTATGAAGAATGCCCCAGCGGTTTTGCAAGATACAGGGATTGATGGCAGCAGGTTCACAAGCTGCATGTATAGGTATGAAGGGGATGTGGGGTTGGCTTCCGGGTTTAGGGTCACTTTAAAACAAAAAGAGCTTCATCCTTGAGGATACCTCATAGGGCCATATTAAATCAAATAATATATACTTTAATAAACATGTCAAATAGACCAAATGCACGTGAAAGAGAGGTATTTTCCCATGAAGCCCGCACGCTATGTGTTAATACGGGCTGCCCATGAACTTTCCACTGGAAAAGAGATAAGTGACTTTAATCATTTTACTCCTTTCCTTACATGCTATATACTTAGCAGTGCTCCCTGAGTACATCCTCATCCACCCTGGAGTGCCATGGAACAATTTCAGACATAGAGGTATTGACCTTATTTAAAGAGAACCCATCCCCATGAAAATGCAGTGCAATCTGCAGGCCCCATGTTATAGAGCAGGGGGAACTGAGTAGACTGATATATGGTTTTGTGAGAAAAGATTCAGTATAAACTGTGGTTTCACCATTTAACCCCTGCTCTTTCTAGGATATTGGGTCCAGTGGGCGGTCCTGTCAGTGACTGGCAGCTATCCTTGTATAAGTGTGTATACAGAAACAGCTGTCAGCCACATGCCATGAGAAGGATCACTTACGGCTTTGACCTTGCTGCACTTTTCCCATTATGATAAAAAGCCTGTAGCTACTCCACTATACAGCATATCACTCAGTGGCCATATTACTGTCTGATAACGTTAACAGGTATGGAGGATGTAATGATCATGAATTTGATCTCTAGCTGCACTAGCCTGAGAACTATTAACACCTTATTCCTCTTTCTGTTTGCTATATACCTTGGACAGCGTACAGACTTACTTGATATCACTACTACCTTTGTGATAGTCCTCTTTCTCATCTGACGAAGTCTTTGTACAGTTTTCGGTAAATTTACATGATTCCTTTTATTTTTTGTTTGATACATGTATTAATATACCGCTAACTTGTGTATCCATCATTTAATCTACAGATGGGTATTTCCCACACTAGGTCTCTTAGCCTCAATCTTTATATACCTGCCCCATAGAAAGAATGCACATATGTATATATACTAAATAGAGTGTATCACTATAGCTTATTTTGCACTTTTTTGCTTTGAAATGCTGTGTATCTGGTCCCTCTATTTGTATTTTCTTTAACTTTTCGACAGATACTGTATTTATCACTATGAAAAAAGTACATAACACTGATCTTTTGTTCTTTTAAATTTATTTTGCATACTTTGTATCAGTCTGCTGAAGCCCTGATGAAGGCCCAGGTGGGTCAAAACGTCGGGTAAAGACTACACTGTCCAAAAATACTTTATGTATGAGAAACAATGATTTATCACAAATAAAACGACACAAAAGATTTTTCTGTAAGCTCTTTATTGAAAGTGTGTGCCAGGTCATTCATTTTCTATTGATACTTTTTTGTACCTGAGCACCCCACTATAAGGTAGTGAGCCAGAACTATTCCGTTCAAAAAAAAAAAAAAAAGATAAAATAAGTGACGGCTGATTTTTTGTGCCCTAAGCTGTTGTTTTTATTGATGCTAATTTTGAGTAGATATAATGTTTTGATCATCTCTAATTGCATTTTATTGTAATGTTATACGGTAAAGGATCCCCAGTATAATCCCCCCACATATTATCATTACTTTGTAATAATTCACTTACTGTAATTTTCTGGCCTATTCCACCGTCTATGGATGTCGCTGAACAGATGCACCAGTTCCTGAGGAGTCAAAATGTCTCACTTATCAAATTTCTCCACCGGTCACAATAAGTGAGTAGATATTACTGAGCTGCGCTAGACGCACAACTCACAGGACAAAAAGTCCAAAAATAATCCACAAATGGAAAACAAAATACTAGCAGAAGCGATGTCACTCCAGGAGAGCCAAACAGCAGAGACTGCACTGGTCAGTGTCTACTGAGAAATGACACTGATCTGTCTGTGTACTGGGTATACGTAGAACTCGGGGCACTGTGATGTCATAATGCACAACATCGCCATGGTAACGGAATGTTCAGCTGCCAGTTATTAAAATCCAATAAAACTCAATAAAACTATAAATATTCAGTCCTCAAAACTAGAATGGGAATAACATCCATCCATGAGTGTATTAAACAACCGTCCACAGAACTTAAACTCCGTATTGTAATGTGCTGGTATTTCCCACAAGTAAAGCCTCAACGACAAGATCTTCGGATAAATCCAACCTGAAAAGGAAAATAAAGATAACACAAATTCTGGGAGGGAGGGAGGGTGACGTCTTCTATCCAGCTGAACAGCTGACTGAACGCTCCGTTAGTCAGCTGAGACTTAAATACAGCGGAGTTCCGGCTCAAACTCAGCAGCCAATCACTACGCTGCTCCAGAAAACCCAGCAGTCCAGGCGGCCACTCACAGCTCGCCTGGACTCTGCTACTAAGCTCCTTAAAGTGACCCTAAACCCGGAAGCCAACCCCACATCCCCTTCATACCTATACATGCAGCTTGTGAACCTGCTGCCATCGATCCCTGTATCTTGCAAAACCGCTGGGGCATTCTTCATAATTCATACTTTTATAATGTCATTTCTGGGCGTTTCACTGAAATTTTAAAGCCGCAGCAGGCGGCCTGTGTGCCGCTCTCCCCCTCCTTGTCCGTAATTCTGCACGCCCATGGCTGCGTGCATAAACAAGAGAGGCGGCTCGCCTCATAGTATGGGCGGTGAAGCCGATATGACGTAATACGCGTCATACCGGCTTCACCGCCCATACTATGAGGCGAGCCGCCTCTCTGTTGTTTAGCACGCCCATCGCTGCATGCAGAATTACGGACAAGGAGGGGGAGAGCGGCACACAGGCCCGCCTGCTGCGGCTGTAAAATTTCAGTGAAACGCCCAGAAATGACATTATAAAAGTATGAATTATGAAGAATGCCCCAGCGGTTTTGCAAGATACAGGGATCGATGGCAGCAGGTTCACAAGCTGCATGTATAGGTATGAAGGGGATGTGGGGTTGGCTTCCGGGTTTAGGGTCACTTTAAAACAAAAAGAGCTTCATCCTTGAGGATACCTCATAGGGCCATATTAAATCAAATAATATATACTTTAATAAACATGTCAAATAGACCAAATGCACGTGAAAGAGATGTATTTTCCCATGAAGCCCGCACGCTATGTGTTAATGCGGGCTGCCCATGAACTTTCCACTGGAAAAGAGATAAGTGACTTTAATCATTTTACTCCTTTCCTTACATGCTATATACTTAGCAGTGCTCCCTGAGTACATCCCCATCCACCCTGGAGTGCCATGGAACAATTTCAGACATAGAGGTATTGACCTTATTTAAAGAGAACCCATCCCCATGAAAATGCAGTGCGATCTGCAGGCCCCATGTTATAGAGCAGGGGAACTGAGTAGACTGATATATGGTTTTGTGAGAAAAGATTCAGTATAAACTGTGGTTTCACCATTTAAACCCCTGCTCTTTCTAGGATATCGGGTCCAGTGGGCGGTCCTGTCAGTGACTGGCAGCTATCCTTGTATAAGTGTGTATACAGAAACAGCTGTCAGCCACATGCCATGAGAAGGATCACTTACGGCTTTGACCTTGCTGCACTTTTCCCATTATGATAAAAAGCCTGTAGCTACTCCACTATATAGCATATCACTCAGTGGCCATATTACTGTCTGATAACGTTAACAGGTATGGAGGATGTAATGATCATGAATTTGATCTCTAGCTGCACTAGCCTGAGAACTATTAACACCTTATTCCTCTCTCTGTTTGCTATATACCTTGGACAGCGTACAGACTTACTTGATATCACTACTACCTTTGTGATAGTCCTCTTTCTCATCTGACGAAGTCTTTGTACAGTTTTCGGTAAATTTACATGATTCCTTTTATTTTTTGTTTGATACATGTATTAATATACCGCTAACTTGTGTATCCATCATTTAATCTACAGATGGGTATTTCCCACACTAGGTCTCTTAGCCTCAATCTTTATATACCTGCCCCATAGAAAGAATGCACATATGTATATATACTAAATAGAGTGTATCACTATAGCTTATTTTGCACTTTTTTGCTTTGAAATGCTGTGTATCTGGTCCCTCTATTTGTATTTTCTTTAACTTTTCGACAGATACTGTATTTATCACTATGAAAAAAGTACATAACACTGATCTTTTGTTCTTTTAAATTTATTTTGCATACTTTGTATCAGTCTGCTGAACCCCTGATGAAGGCCCAGGTGGGTCGAAACGTCGGGTAAAGACTACACTGTCCAAAAAGACTTTCTTTATGTATGAGAAACAATGATTTATCACAAATAAAAGGACACAAAAGATTTTTCTGTAAGCTCTTTATTGAATGTGTGTGCCAGGTCATTCATTTTCTATTGATACTTTTTTGTACCTGAGCACCCCACTATAAGGTAGTGAGCCAGAACTATTCTGTTCAAAAAAAAAAGATAAAATAAGTGACGGCTGATTTTTTGTGCCCTAAGCTGTTGTTTTTATTGATGCTAATTTTGAGTAGATATAATGTTTTGATCATCTCTAATTGCATTTTATTGTAATGTTATACGGTAAAGGATCCCCGGTATAATCCCCCCACATATTATCATTACTTTGTAATAATTCACTTACTGTAATTTTCTGGCCTATTCCACCGTCTATGGATGTCGCTGAACAGATGCACCAGTTCCTGAGGAGTCAAAATGTCTCACTTATCAAATTTCTCCACCGGTCACAATAAGTGAGTAGATGTTACTGAGCTGCGCTAGACGCACAACTCACAGGACAAAAAGTCCAAAAATAATCCACAAATGGAAAACAAAATACTAGCAGAAGCGATGTCACTCCAGGAGAGCCAAACAGCAGAGACTGCACTGGTCAGTGTCTACTGAGAAATGACACTGATCTGTCTGTGTACTGGGTATACTTAGAACTCGGGGCACTGTGATGTCATAATGCACAACATCGCCATGGTAACGGAATGTTCAGCTGCCAGTTATTAAAATCCAATAAAACTTAATAAAACCATAAATATTCAGTCCTCAAAACTAGAATGGGAATAACATCCATCCATGAGTGTATTAAACAACCATCCACAGAACTTAAACTCCGTATTGTAATGTGCTGGTATTTCCCACAAGTAAAGCCTCAACGACAAGATCTTCGGATAAATCCAACCTGAAAAAGAAAATAAAGATAACACAAATTCTGGGAGGGAGGGAGGGTGACGTCTTCTATCCAGCTGAACAGCTGACTGAACGCTCCGTTAGTCAGCTGAGACTTAAATACAGCGGAGTTCCGGCTCAAACTCAGCAGCCAATCACTACGCTGCTCCAGAAAACCCAGCAGTCCAGGCGGCCACTCACAGCTCGCCTGAACTCTGCTACTAAGCTCCTTAAAACAAAAAGAGCTTCATCCTTGAGGATACCTCATAGGGCCATATTAAATCAAATAATATATACTTTAATAAACATGTCAAATAGACCAAATGCACGTGAAAGAGAGGTATTTTCCCATGAAGCCCGCACGCTATGTGTTAATACGGGCTGCCCATGAACTTTCCACTGAACAAGAGATAAGTGACTTTAATCATTTTACTCCTTTCCTTACATGCTATATACTTAGCAGTGCTCCCTGAGTACATCCTCATCCACCCTGGAGTGCCATGGAACAATTTCAGACATAGAGGTATTGACCTTATTTAAAGAGAACCCGTCCCCATGAAAATGCAGTGCGATCTGCAGGCCCCATGTTATAGAGCAGGGGGAACGGAGTAGACTGATATATGGTTTTGTGAGAAAAGATTCAGTATAATCTGTGGTTTCACCATTTAAACCCCTGCTCTTTCTAGGATATTGGGTCCAGTGAGCGGTCCTGTCAGTGACTGGCAGCTATCCTTGTATAAGTGTGTATACAGAAACAGCTGTCAGCCACATGCCATGAGAAGGATCACTTACGGCTTTGACCTTGCTGCACTTTTCCCATTATGATAAAAAGCCTGTAGCTACTCCACTATATAGCATATCACTCAGTGGCCATATTACTGTCTGATAACGTTAACAGGTATGGAGGATGTAATGATCATGAATTTGATCTCTAGCTGCACTAGCCTGAGAACTATTAACACCTTATTCCTCTTTCTGTTTGCTATATACCTTGGACAGCGTACAGACTTACTTGATATCACTACTACCTTTGTGATAGTCCTCTTTCTCATCTGACGAAGTCTTTGCACAGTTTTGGGTAAATTTACATGATTCCTTTTATTTTTTGTTTGATACATGTATTAATATACCGCTAACTTGTGTATCCATCATTTAATCTACAGATGGGTATTTCCCACACTAGGTCTCTTAGCCTCAATCTTTATATACCTGCCCCATAGAAAGAATGTACATATGTATATATACTAAATAGAGTGTATCACTATAGCTTATTTTGCACTTTTTTGCTTTGAAATGCTGTGTATCTGGTCCCTCTATTTGTATTTTCTTTAACTTTTCGACAGATACTGTATTTATCACTATGAAAAAAGTACATAACACTGATCTTTTGTTCTTTTAAATTTATTTTGCATACTTTGTATCAGTCTGCTGAACCCCTGATGAAGGCCCAGGTGGGTCGAAACGTCGGGTAAAGACTACACTGTCCAAAAAGACTTTCTTTATGTATGAGAAACAATGATTTATCACAAATAAAAGGACACACAAGATTTTTCTGTAAGCTCTTTATTGAATGTGTGTGCCAGGTCATTCATTTTCTATTGATACTTTTTTGTACCTGAGCACCCCACTATAAGGTAGTGAGCCAGAACTATTCCGTTCAAAAAAAAAAAAGATAAAATAAGTGACGGCTGATTTTTTTGTGCCCTAAGCTGTTGTTTTTATTGATGCTAATTTTGAGTAGATATAATGTTTTGATCATCTCTAATTGCATTTTATTGTAATGTTATACGGTAAAGGATCCCCGGTATAATCCCCCCACATATTATCATTACTTTGTAATAATTCACCACTTACTGTAATTTTCTGGCCTATTCCACCGTCTATGGATGTCGCTGAACAGATGCACCAGTTCCTGAGGAGTCAAAATGTCTCACTTATCAAATTTCTCCACCGGTCACAATAAGTGAGTAGATGTTACTGAGCTGCGCTAGACGCACAACTCACAGGACAAAAAGTCCAAAAATAATCCACAAATGGAAAACAAAATACTAGCAGAAGCGATGTCACTCCAGGAGAGCGAAACAGCAGAGACTGCACTGGTCAGTGTCTACTGAGAAATGACACTGATCTGTCTGTGTACTGGGTATACTTAGAACTCGGGGCACTGTGATGTCATAATGCACAACATTGCCATGGTAACGGAATGTTCAGCTGCCAGTTATTAAAATCCAATAAAATTTAATAAAACCATAAATATTCAGTCCTCAAAACTAGAATGGGAATAACATCCATCCATGAGTGTATTAAACAACCATCCACAGAACTTAAACTCCGTATTGTAATGTGCTGGTATTTCCCACAAGTAAAGCCTCAACGACAAGATCTTCGGATAAATCCAACCTGAAAAAGAAAATAAAGATAACACAAATTCTGGGAGGGAGGGAGGGTGACGTCTTCTATCCAGCTGAACAGCTGACTGAACGCTCCGTTAGTCAGCTGAGACTTAAATACAGCGGAGTTCCGGCTCAAACTCAGCAGCCAATCACTACGCTGCTCCAGAAAACCCAGCAGTCCAGGCGGCCACTCACAGCTCGCCTGGACTCTGCTACTAAGCTCCTTAAAACAAAAAGAGCTTCATCCTTGAGGATACCTCATAGGGCCATATTAAATCAAATAATATATACTTTAATAAACATGTCAAATAGACCAAATGCACGTGAAAGAGAGGTATTTTCCCATGAAGCCCGCACGCTATGTGTTAATACGGGCTGCCCATGAACTTTCCACTGAACAAGAGATAAGTGACTTTAATCATTTTACTCCTTTCCTTACATGCTATATACTTAGCAGTGCTCCCTGAGTACATCCTCATCCACCCTGGAGTGCCATGGAACAATTTCAGACATAGAGGTATTGACCTTATTTAAAGAGAACCCGTCCCCATGAAAATGCAGTGCGATCTGCAGGCCCCATGTTATAGAGCAAGGGGAACTGAGTAGACTGTTATATGGTTTTGTGAGAAAAGATTCAGTATAAACTGTGGTTTCACCATTTAAACCCCTACTCTTTCTAGGATATTGGGTCCAGTGGGCGGTCCTGTCAGTGACTGGCAGCTATCCTTGTATAAGTGTGTATACAGAAACAGCTGTCAGCCACATGCCATGAGAAGGATCACTTACGGCTTTGACCTTGCTGCACTTTTCCCATTATGATAAAAAGCCTGTAGCTACTCCACTATATAGCATATCACTCAGTGGCCATATTACTGTCTGATAACGTTAACAGGTATGGAGGATGTAATGATCATGAATTTGATCTCTAGCTGCACTAGCCTGAGAACTATTAACACCTTATTCCTCTTTCTGTTTGCTATATACCTTGGACAGCGTACAGACTTACTTGATATCACTACTACCTTTGTGATAGTCCTCTTTCTCATCTGACGAAGTCTTTGTACAGTTTTGGGTAAATTTACATGATTCCTTTTATTTTTTGTTTGATACATGTATTAATATACCGCTAACTTGTGTATCCATCATTTTCTGGTCATCATAATGGGAGACCCAGACAATGGGGTTAAGGGCACTGCCCTCCGGAGGCCACACTAGGTACTACAAGTTTGTAGACACCGCCCCCTCCGCTTATAAACCCCTACCGCAGGGAATATCCTCAGTTTTTAACTTAGTGTGCTCGGAGGTATCACACGCTTTGCTTGCACTTCACTGCATTCTCACTACGTGATGGCGTCTGAAGACAAGGTAATATGGTCCCGGTCGGGGACCTTCGGCAGTCTCCCTGCTCACCCTTAGGGAACACGCAGGTCGAGGTACCGGAGGGCCTAGAGCCTGGACACTTGGTGTTCTCCCGGTACGCTGTCGCACTCCTTCCCATCCCTGTTTGGGGGCTCTGGAAAGTGGGAGACTGGAGCCTTGCACAGCTCCGCTCCGTCCGAGGCCTCCCTAAATGGTGCTTACAGACCGGACTGGAGCCAGCCCAGTCCGAGGCCTCCCTAAATGGTGCTTACAGACCGGACTGGTGCTGCACCCCCGTCCGAGGCCTCCCTAAATGGTGCTCACAGACCGGACCGGCACTGAGGCACCTTGGTGTCTCCTGTGTGCCTGGGGGTAGTGTCGGCACTATATGTGTTGGGACACTCAGACCGCGCGCAACCCTCGGGTCCGCGGTTCTGGCGGTGGACCCCGTGCTGGGGCCACTCTGGCTGACCGCCCTGTGTCTCACAGGGGCTGCGGCTGTCGGCTCCAGACTTTGTCTGCAGCCTTGGTATAGTGTTTTTTTGTGTGTGTCACGGTACCTTCCCGCGCTGCGGGCCTCGGCACCTTCATTACTGAGGCTGCCTGAGGAGATGGAAGCAGCCCCGGCGGTGACGTCATTAAGGGGCGTGCGTGTGGCTTCCCGCATGTTTTCGGCTCCGCCCACAATTGTTTTGTCGGCGGCCATCTTCCCCTCACTTCCCGGCTGGGATCTGCTTGAGGTGCACGGCTGCACTCATTACAGGGGAGACCGGAAGACTCGCGGAGGCCACACACGCACACACCGCTTCCTCCGCCGCATTACTGCGGTCGGTAAGCCGCCGGTTGTACCGGTTTTTTCTCTTTAGAAATTGGCTTATTCCCCTGCTGTGGGAATGTCCTCAGCTGGGAAGAATGCTGCTAAGGCGGCCAGTAACACCATCACCTGTGCTACATGCAAAGGGACACTGGTGGAGGGGTCCTGCAATAACTGCGGACGCCCAGAGGCCCGGGCTGATACAGCTGAGTCAGCAGCCTCGGTGCTTTACCCTGTGGTCCATGTGGGTCCAGGGCCATGGGAGACACAGAACAAGATAAATGAATCTATGTTATCCCAGCTGTCCTCCATGTCGCAATCCCTGGAGGTACTGACCAGGAGACTGGACAATCCAGCGGCTCCTTCACATTATCCCAGGGTGTCCCCTGCCTCAACTATGAGACCCCTTAAGCGGACTCGACGTGAGGATTCACCCGAGCTCCAGACACTCTCTGAAGAGGAGGGTCTCTCTGAGGGGGATGAGGATGATGGGGGTTCATTACTCGGGTCCGTGTCAGAACCACCAGAGGGGGTGGAGGATCTGGTGTCCTCCATCAACGAGACTCTGCGTCTCGTGACACCCCCGGAGGAGGTGAACGTGCACCCGAAGGAGGTCTACCAATGGCTGCGGCCGGAGGCTAGACCAAGTGGTTCCTTTATGGACCACACTAACTTTGGAAGGGTGGTTAGAGCGCCCAGGATTCATCCTGGACGGCGTTATGTCCGTAAATCCAAGGACAATCGCTTCCCCTTCTCTGAAGAGGTGCTTCAGGAGTGGTCGCAGTCCCCTAAGGTGGACGCTTCCATGACCAGGATTGCTGCACGCTCTCTGTTCTCTGCCTCTGATAGCTCCTCATTAAAGGATGCGACAGATAGACAGGTCGAGCAACTCGCCAAGTCTTCTTATGAGGCTGTGGGGTCTTCTTTTGCCCCTAATTTTGCTGCGGTCTGGACTCTGCAGGCGATCACCTCCTGCTTGGATGGTATCGCGGAACTGGCAGGGTCCAGTTCAGAAGTCCTGGCGCTTACTGATAGAGCAAGGGCCTATGCGGATTACGCCAGGACGGCAGTACTGGAAACTGCAAATCGCTCTGCTGTGGCTTCGGCCAACGCTATTGCGATCCGCAGGTTATTGTGGCTGCGCCTTTGGGACTCAGATGCCACGTCTAAGAAGATTTTACAGAATCTTCCGTTCTCTGGCGACAGGCTTTTTGGTACCGAACTGGACAAACTGATTAAGGATTCTGCTGAGTCAAAGATTCATCAGAATAAACCTAAGCCACGGTATACCGTGAAGAGGAACCCAAAACAGTGGTCCTTTCGATCCAGTTCACAGCCATCAGCATCGTCTGCCCGTGCGGACAGAGGGAACAAGTCCTCTACTCAGTGGCGTCCCAAGGGTCGCCAGAAGAAGCCGGCGGGGGCGGCGGCTGCCACCCCCAAACCCACTTCTGCATGACTCGCGCTCTCCTCCTGCCTCCCCACAGGTGGGGGGCCGCCTGTCTCTTTTTCAGGACAGATGGCTACTCCAGGTCCAAGATCAGTGGGTACGAGATATAGTCTCCAGAGGATACAGGATAGAGCTAACGTCTCACCCGACACACCGATTCCATCGATCGGTCCCGTCTCCAGAAAAAGCTCAGGCTTTTCATCTGGTGTTGGAAGGTCTCCGCAGAGACGGAGTAGTGGTCCCAGTGCCTTCCGGGGAGAGGTTCAGGGGTTTTTACTCCAACCTCTTTATCGTCCCAAAGAAGGACGGCTCTTTTCGCCCGGTTCTGGACCTCAAGTTGTTCAATCGTCACGTGTTGGTTCGGAAGTTCCGCATGGAATCCCTGCGCTCCGTGATAGCGGCTGTGTCACAGGGGGACTTCCTAGCGTCCATAGATATCCGGGACGCTTACCTTCACGTGCCCATTGCACCAGCTCATCAACGCTGGTTAAGATTCGCAGTGGGGGACGAACACTACCAGTTCGTGGCGCTGCCCTTCGGGTTGGCCTCGGCTCCGCGGGTGTTCACAAAAGTGATGGCCTCTATGATGGCTCTCCTGCATGTGCAGGGACATGCCGTCATCCCATATTTAGACGACCTTCTGGTCAGGGCGCCATCGGAACACCTGTGTCGGATGAGCCTGGAGGTGACCATGAAGTCTCTGGAACATTTTGGGTGGCTTCTCAATGTTCAGAAATCGACCCTGGTTCCGACACAGTCACTGACATATCTGGGCATGGACTTCCATACAGACTCAGCCCTGGTGTCTCTGCCACGAGCCAAACAGTTGGCCATCCATTCCGGAGTACAACAGGTCCTCCTGTCACCACAGTCATCCATACGGGTGTTGATGAAACTGGTGGGGCGTATGGTGGCATCAATAGAGGCGGTGCCTTTCGCACAATTTCGCCTCCGTCCTCTCCAGCTGGAGATTCTCCGCAGATGGGACAAGAGGACGATTTCTCTGAATCGGCTGGTGACTCTTTCTCAACCGACCAGGATTCCCTGCAGTGGTGGCTACTGCCACGTCACTTGTCTCGGGGCCGGTCTTTCCTCAAACCATCTTGGTTAGTGGTGACCACCGACGCCAGTCTGACGGGCTGGGGGGCGGTGTTCTTACACCACAGGGCCCAAGGCCTCTGGACTCAGTCGGAGTCGGCGTTGCAGATCAACGTGCTGGAGATCAGGGCGATCTATCTGGCGCTCCTGGCTTTTCAGAGATTCCTCTCAGGACACCCCATTCGGGTTCAGTCCGACAATGCGACGGCTGTCGCGTATATAAATCATCAGGGAGGAACCAGGAGTGCACAGGCTCTGGCCGAAGTCCACCGCATCCTATCCTGGACGGAGGACAACAACTGCCTGATTTCCGCAGTTCACATCCCAGGGTCGAAAACTGGGAGGCCGACTATCTGAGCCGGCAGGGGATGGACGCCGGAGAGTGGTCTCTTCATCCGGATGTCTTCCGAGACGTCTGCAGCAGATGGGGCACTCCGGATGTGGACCTGATGGCCTCACGGCTGAATCATCAGGTGCCGCACTACATGGCAAGGTCGTGGGATCCTCAGTCTTTGGGAGCGGACGCTCTGATCCTGAGTTGGTCCAGATTTCTTCTGCCATATGTGTTCCCGCCTCTAGCTCTGATTCCCAAGGTTTTGTGGAAGATCAGGACGGAGTGCAGGGTGGCCATTCTAGTGGCTCCGGATTGGCCCAGGAGGTCCTGGTATCCAGACCTGTGGCAGCTGTCAGGCGGACACAGGTGGGCTCTTCCAGAACGCGCAGATCTTCTCGCGCAAGGCCCATTTTTCCACCTCAATTCCAGGGCCCTCAGGTTGACTGCATGGCTCTTGAGGCCTGGCTACTGACGTCCAGGGGTTTCTCCTCGACAGTGGTTAACACCATGAATCGGGCTAGAAAGCCGGTTTCGCGGAAGATATACCACAGGACGTGGAAAATCTTTTTCGCCTGGTGTGCTTCTGGTAGACGGTCACCTTGGCCCTTGTCGGTTCCGACGCTGTTGGCCTTCCTTCAGTCGGGTTTGGAGCTGGGTTTATCCCTTAGCTCCCTGAAGGGTCAGGTGTCGGCGCTGTCTGTGCTGTTTGACAGACGTTTGGCGCTTCTACCGAAGGTTCGTCAATTCCTACAGGGGGTGTCTCGAGTGGTTCCGCCATATAGACGGCCACTGGACCCTTGGGACCTCAACATGGTCCTGGCGGCACTTCAGAAGCCGCCGTTTGAACCGCTGAGAGAAGTTTCTCTCTCTCGTCTATCCCAGAAAGTGGTCTTTTTGGTGGCAATTACGTCTCTGAGAAGGGTCTCAGAATTGGCTGCACTTTCGTGCAAGTCACCCTTCCTGGTGGTTCACCAAGACAAGGTGGTCTTACGCCCACGGCCTGAATTCTTGCCTAAGGTGGTGTCCACTTTTCACCTGAACCAAGAGATTGTGCTTCCATCATTTTGTCCCGCTCCCGTTCATCAGGTTGAGCGTGACCTTCACACTCTGGATCTCGTGAGGGCTGTACGCATTTATGTGTCCAGAACTGCCTCCTTCCGGAGTTCTGACTCTTTGTTTATCCTTACGGCGGGTCGCTGTAAGGGGTCCACGGCATCAAAATCTACCTTGGCCAGATGGATCAAGGTGCCCATTCAGGAGGCCTACCGTTCTTCCGGTCTGCCTCTCCCGGTGGGATTGAAGGCGCACTCGACTAGAGCTGTCGGTGCCTCCTGGGCTTTGCGACATCGAGCTTCTGCTCTACAGGTGTGTCAGGCAGCCACATGGTCAAGCCTGCATACTTTTTCTAAGCACTATATGGTGCATGCCCATGCCTCTGCGGATGCAAGTCTGGGCAGGCAGGTCCTCCAGGCGGCGGTTGCCCACCTTTGAAGAGGGGGACCGTGTGTTATCCGTCTTTTTTGAGGAACTCTTCCCGCCCTGGGGTATTGCTTTAGGACATCCCCATTGTCTGGGTCTCCCATTATGATGACCAGAAAAAAGAGAATTTTGTTTACTTACCGTAAATTCTTTTTTCTTTAATCATCAATGGGAGACCCAGCACCCACCCAGTGTTCCGTTGGTTGTTGTCACATTTGACTTGTTCCCAGTTGGAACAGTTTATTCCGGGTTGTTGGACCGTTTGTTCACGGTTTCTTTCTCCCGAGGTTTCGGGTGTGGTTATTTTGTGTCTCCTCGCAGCTTATGGACCAAACTGAGGATATTCCCTGCGGTAGGGGTTTATAAGCGGAGGGGGCGGTGTCTACAAACTTGTAGTACCTAGTGTGGCCTCCGGAGGGCAGTGCCCTTAACCCCATTGTCTGGGTCTCCCATTGATGATTAAAGAAAAAAGAATTTACGGTAAGTAAACAAAATTCTCTTTTTAATCTACAGATGGGTATTTCCCACACTAGGTCTCTTAGCCTCAATCTTTATACACCTGCCCCATAGAAAGAATGTACATATGTATATATACTAAATAGAGTGTATCACTATAGCTTATTTTGCACTTTTTTGCTTTGAAATGCTCTGTATCTGGTCCCTCTATTTGTATTTTCTTTAACTTTTCGACAGATACTGTATTTATCACTAAGAAAAAAGTACATAACACTGATCTTTTGTTCATTTAAATTTATTTTGCATACTTTGTATCAGTCTGCTGAACCCCTGATGAAGGCCCAGGTGGGTCGAAACGTCGAGTAAAGACTACACTGTCCAAAAAGACTTTCTTTATGTATGAGAAACAATGATTTATCACAAATAAAAGGACACAAAAGATTTTTCTGTAAGCTCTTTATTGAATGTGTGTGCCAGGTCATTCATTTTCTATTGATACTTTTTTGTACCTGAGCACCCCACTATAAGGTAGTGAGCCAGAACTATTCCGTTCAAAAAAAAAAAAAAAAGATAAAATAAGTGATGGCTGATTTTTTTGTGCCCTAAGCTGTTGTTTTTATTGATGCTAACGGAGTGTTCAGCTGCCAGTCATCTTTCTGTCCCAGATGTTTACAGTCAGACCCCCTGAATATCTACAAGGGCAACAAACCCTGAGGATATAGATATGGACACTTCTACCAACACATTCCACCCAATGTACAGGGTGGCCATTTATATGGATGCTCCTAAATAAAATGGGAATGGTTGGTGATATCAATTTTTTTTTTTAATGGGAAGAGGGTCATGTGACACATCAAAGGTATTGAGAATTTCATAAGAAAAACAATGGTGTGCTTGGTTTTAACGTAACTTTATTCTTTCATGAGTTATTTACAAGTTTATGACCACTTATAAAATGTGTTCAAAGTGCTGTCCATTGTGTTGGATTGTCAATGCAACACTCTTCTCCCACTCTTGACACTCTGATAGCAACATCGCAGAAGACATGCTAGCACAGGCTTCCAGTATCCGCTGTTTCAGATGCTCCACATCTCGTATCTTCACAGCATAGACAATTGCCTTCAGATGAGGGATGAGGAAAACTGTATGTGAATGGTGAAGTTAACAAACAAAACCAGCGCTATTGGTCTGACACTAACCCACAATGGATAGATCCCTTCAAGACTGCTAACACAAACACTGATGGTATGGTGGGGTATATGGGGTACAAAGATACGGGGCCATTCTTCATCAATAGGAACCTCAATGCCACTGGATATTTGACATTGCTACATGATTCACCTATCCAGTTGCATTGAGGTTTCCATTGATGAAGAATGGCCCCACTATCTTTGTACCCCATATACCATACCATACCATCAATGTTTGTGTTCCAGCAGTCTTGGAGGGATTTATCCACAGTGGGTTAGTGTCAGACCAATAGCGCTGGTTTTGTTTATTAACTTCACCATTCACAAAAAAGTTTTCCTCATCCCTCATCTGAAGGCAATTGTCTATGCTGTGAAGATACGAGATGTGCAGCATCTGAAACAACGGATCCTGGCAGCCTGTGCTGCATTTCTTCTACGGTGTTGCTATCAGTGTGTCAAGAGTGGGAGAAGAGGGTTGCATTGACAATCCAACACAATGGGCAGCACTTTGAACACATTTTATAAGTGGTGATAAAATTGTAAATAACTCATGAAAGAATAAAGTTACATTAAAACCAAGCACACCATTGTTTTTATTATGAAATTCTCAATAAGTTTGATGTGTCACATGACCCTCTTCCCATTGAAAAAAATAAAGTTGGATCCAAAATGGCTGACTTCAAAATGGCCGCCATGGTCACCACCCATCTGGAAAAGTTTTCCCCCTCCCATATACTAATGTGCCACAAACAGGAAGTTGATATCACCAACCTTTCCCATTTTATTTTAGTGTATCCATATAAATGACCCACCCTGTATAAGACTTGGGTCACACTTCAGGTTTTTTTTTTCAAAACCTGATCCGGTTTTGAGCTCAAAACCGGATCAGGGAACACTCCTCATAGGAGCCTAATATAAAAACCAGATTGCTTCACAAGCAATCCGGTTACCGCCTCCGACTCTGCAGCCTGCGTGAAAAATCATGCAGGCTGCAGTTTTTGGAGCGGTTGTAACATCCGCAATGCGGGAACTGGATTGCTCAGAATGTGTAATCCTGAGCAATGCGGTTACCGCATATACTTTGCCCACCCCCCTAGAGACATACCACCCACTCAGGTGGGCATATAATGATTTAATATCTTATGTACAGCAGCTGGCTCCTGTCAGGTGCTGTACATTTTTATGAATGAAGGCGCCGGCTCCTCTGAGAGCAGCGCGCATACTATAGCTATTGTAGGTATAGTATGTGCGCTGTCTGTAGTCCAGCAGGCTTATACAGTAAGATCTATAGTCAGCGCTGCCCATAGATCTTAAGGTACCGTCACACGCGGCAATATTGCTAGCAATTTCACTGGCAATTTGCTGGTTGCAGTGAAATCATGGACTCATTGTTCTATTTTGTTGCCGTGTACAAATGGAATAATATGTCCATGATTTCACTGCAACCAGCAAATTGCCAGTGAAATTGCTTGCAATAGTGCCGCGTGTGACGGTACCTTTTCTGTATAAGGCTTCAGGACCTCGGACAGCGCACATACTATACCTACAATAGCTATAGTATGCACGCTGCTCTCAGAGGAGCCGGTGCCTTCATTCATAAAAATGTACAGCAGCTGACCGGAGCCGGCTGCTGTACATAAGTGATTAAAGCATTATATGCCCACCTGAGTGGGTGGTGTGTCTCTAGGGGGGTGTGCACCCTCTAGAGACAGTATACACACATTTAATAATAAAATTACAAGTTTTAATACACACAAAACAGTGGGAACCAGATTGCTCAGGATTACACATCCTGAGCAATCCGGTTCCCAGATTGCGGTCCCCTCCACACATTTTTGATAAAAAATGTGTGTGACCATAATTGCGTTCACCGCATCGGGATTTCGATGCGATGAACGCAATTTCACTGATAAATGTGACCCTAGCCTAAATGGCAAATCCCTGCATCAATATACAGTGTTGCTTTGAAAATGCATTCACAACCCATGAACTTTTACACATTTTTTTCCAACCTCAAACATTAATAATTTATTGGGATTTTATATGAAATGGCAACACAAAGTACAAGTATTTGTGAAATGATGCCTGGATTTCTTAATATTTACAAAATATAAATGTGATCATTGTGACTTACATCTTAATTTTTCCATCTCCATCCGTGGCCATTTTTTTAAAGTCTAAGGGCCGCTTCACACTGCGGCGTGATCCAGTCTGGTTTTGTCCGGGAGGACCCTGACAGCCGTGGACCGAATCAGCACACAGGACTGAGGGGCTATTATGCCCTCCGGTCCTGTGTGCAGCGCACACATTTCCCGTTGCTGATAAGTCAGGACCGCGGGCGCCGCGGTCCTGACCTGTCAGCGGCTGCAGATTTTCCCTGATCAGGTTCGATCAGGTTTGTGTGCCAAAACCAGGAGAGGAATTTGCAGAGAAAAACTATAATTGAAAGATTGACACCAGTTCTGAGTTTTGGAGACACTCCAGGTTTTGACACACAAACCTGATCGAACCTGATCAGGGACAAAACTGCAGTGTGAAACCAGCCTTAAAGGGGTTGTCCGGGTTCGTCACATAATCTCAGTGCATATCCAGGCTGCCTAATGCTGACAATGTGTAATGTACTATGTGTCAGCTTTCTGCAGGGTTTCCTAGATAACACTTGTTTTGCGTCTGAACAGAACGACCAGGGGGGGTGTTCTGGCATGATAATGAACACTGGTCGTTTCCACCTACTCTACCCCATCCCCTCCCCCATAGCAACATCCCCGCCCTCCCCATCTACATGACTCAGCCTCTCCACAGGAAGAAAATGATCCTCGGCTGCAGCCATTGCTGTGATCAGAGCTGCCCGGTGTCTCTGCTCCTCCCCCGGCCACACACAGTGATGTATGGAGAGTCTGCACTGAAGAGACAATGTGCTGCACTCAGGGGGGGCCGCTCCGGGATTACAGTGTGTCCCGGGCTGTGATCAGGAGCAGTGAAGGAGAATGTACAGTGTGCAGACACCAGTGATGTATGGAAAGTCTGCAGAGAAGAGACAATGTGCTGCACTCAGGGGGGGCCGCTCCGGGATTACAGTGTGTCCCGGGCTGTGATCAGGAGCAGTGAAGGAGAATGTACAGTGTGCAGACACCAGTGATGTATGGAAAGTCTGCAGAGAAGAGACAATGTGCTGCACTCAGGGGGGGCCGCTCCGGGATTACAGTGTGTCCCGGGCTGTGATCAGGAGCAGTGAAGGAGAATGTACAGTGTGCAGACACCAGTGATGTATGGAAAGTCTGCAGAGAAGAGACAATGTGCTGCACTCAGGGGGGGCCGCTCCGGGATTACAGTGTGTCCCGGGCTGTGATCAGGAGCAGTGAAGGAGAATGTACAGTGTGCAGACACCAATGATGTATGGAAAGTCTGCAGAGAAGAGACAATCGTGCTGTATTCAGGGCCGCTCCGGGATTACAATGAATAGCTCCCTGTTATCAGTGATTCCTTCCCTGCACTGTCTCGGGCTGTCAGTGATTCTTCCCTCATTGTCCTGTGATCAGGAGCAGGGAAGGAGAATGTACTGTGTGCAGACACGAGTGATGGGGGGCTGAAGCTTCTAATCTACACAAGGGACAGCAGACACTGAGGTAATCTGTGACACACAGTGTAACAAAACCTCTGCTGTGTGAATGACATCTCTGTGTCACTGATGTCTTCGCACAGCAGAGGAGCTGGTGCACTGTATCAGGGTGAAGGATGGACAGCACTGTGTCTCTAATGACACAAATACTGACTGAAGCAGCCTGTCCACTCAGTAACTGCAGCAGTGTGAAGTGTTGGGGGTGTATGTATGGAGAGATAGATGATACTAAGGATTTTGATATTGTTGAGGAGTCATTGCTTCCGTCGCCCCATCAGTCCGCCCGTCCTTCCTTCTTTCTTTCCTTCCTTCCATCCAACCTTCCTCCCGTTCATCCTTCTGTCCTTCTTTCAGTCCGTCTTTCGTCCTTTCTTTCCATCCGTCCTTCCCTCCTTCCTTTTTTCCGTCCGTCCTTCTTTCTGTCCTTCCTTCTTTCCATCCTTCCATCTGTCCTTCTTTACGTCGTCCTTTCTTTCCATCTGTCCTTCCTTCTTTCCGTCCATCTATCCGTCTGTCCTTTCCGTCCTTCCTTCTTTCCATCCGTCCTTCCTTCTTTACGTCCTTCCTTCCGTCCATCTATCTGTCTGTCCTCTCCGTCCCTCCTTCTTTCCGTCCATCCGTCCTTCCTTCTTTCCGTCCTTCCTTCCATCCGTCCGTCGCCCCATCAGTCCGTCTGTCCTTCCTTCCATCCTTCTTTCCATCCTTCCTTGCGTCCTTCTTTCTGTCCATCCTTCCTTCTTTCCATCCTTCCTTATTTCCGACCGTCCTTCCTTCTTTCCGACCGTCCGTGCCGTTCTTCCTTCTTTCTGTCCTTCCTTCTTTCCGTCTGTCCATCAGTCGTTCCTACTTTCTGTCCTTCCTTCTTTTTGTCCGTCCTTCCGTCCTTTCTTCCTTCTGTCAGTCTGTCCTTTCTTCTTTCCGTCTTCCTTCTTTCCATCCGTCCGTCCTTCCTTCTTCCCGTCCGTCCTTCCTTCTTCCCGTCCGTCCATCCTTCTTCCCGTCCGTCCTTCCTTCTTTCCGTCCGTCCTTCCTTCTTTCCGTCCGTCCTTCCTTCTTTCCGTCCTTATTTCTTTCCGTCCATCCTTCATTCTTTCCGTCCATCCATCCGTCCTTCCTTCTTTCCGTCCATCCTTCAGTCTTTCCATCCGTCCATCCGTTCTTCCCCTCAAGCCTGTATTTTCCCTTCACCCCTGGGTGATTTCCTGTTTTCCTTCCTCTTCTTCCATAACTTTTCTATTTTTCCGTCAATACAGACATATGAGGCTTCTTGTTGTTTTTTGCAGGACGAGTTGTACTTTTGAATGACGACATTTATTTAAAAATTGCAAAAAAATAGTGCAATTATACATTTGTTTTTTGGGTTTTTTATTCACCATGTTCACTATATGGTGACACTGACATGTCGGTATGATGTCTGGGGTCAGTACTATATGGTAACACTGAGGTGTCGGTATGATGTCTGGGGTCGGTACTATATGGTAACACTGAGGTGTCGGTATGATGTCTGGGGTCAGTACTATATGGTAACACTGACGTGTCGGTATGATGCCTCACGTCAGTACTATATGGTAACACTGAGGTGTCGGTATGATGCCTCGGGTCAGTACTATATGGTAACACTGACGTGTCGGTATGATGTCTGGGGTCAGTACTATATGGTAACACTGAGGTGTCGGTATGATATCTGGGGTCAGTACTATATGGTAACACTGACGTGTCGGTATGATGTCTCGGGTCAGTACTATATGGTAACACTGAGGTGTCGGTATGATATCTGGGGTCAGTACTATATGGTAACACTGACGTGTCGGTATGATGTCTCGGGTCAGTACTATATGGTAACACTGAGGTGTCGGTACGATATCTGGGGTCAGTACTATATGGTAACACTGAGGTGTCTGTCTAATGTCTGGGGTCAGTACTCTATGGTATCAATGACGTGTTGGTATGATATCTGGGGTCAGTACTATATGGTAACACTGAGGTGTCGGTATGATGTCTGGGGTCAGTACTATATGGTGACACTGATGTGTCGGTACGATATCTGGGGTCAGTACTATATGGTAACACTGAGGTGTCGGTATGATGTCTGGGGTCAGTACTATATGGTAACACTGACGTGTCGGTATGATGTCTGGGGTCGGTACTATATGGTAACACTGAGGTGTCGGTATGATGTCTGGGGTCGGTACTATATGGTAACACTGAGGTGTCGTATGATGTCTGGGGTCAGTACTATATGGTAACACTGACGTGTCGGTATGATGCCTCACGTCAGTACTATATGGTAACACTGAGGTGTCGGTATGATGCCTCGGGTCAGTACTATATGGTAACACTGAGGTGTCGGTATGATGTCTGGGGTCAGTACTATATGGTAACACTGAGGTGTCGGTGTGATGTCTGGGGTCAGTGCTGTATGGTAACACTGAGGTGTCGGTATGATGTCTGGGGTCAGTACTATATGGTAACACTGACATGTCGGTATGATGTCTCGGGTCAGTACTATATGGTAACACTGAGGTGTCGGTACGATATCTGGGGTCAGTACTATATGGTAACACTGAGGTGTCTGTCTAATGTCTGGGGTCAGTACTCTATGATATCAATGACGTGTTGGTATGATATCTGGGGTCAGTACTATATGGTAACACTGAGGTGTCGGTATGATGTCTGGGGTCAGTACTATATGGTGACACTGATGTGTCGGTATGATGTCTGGGGTCAGTACTATATGGTAACACTGAGATGTCGGTATGATGTCTGGGGTCAGTACTATATGGTAACACTGAGGTGTCGGTATGATGTCTGGGGTCAGTACTATATGGTGACACTGATGTGTCGGTACGATATCTAGGGTCAGTACTATATGGTAACACTGACGTGTCGGTATGATGTCTGGGGTCAGTACTATATGGTAACACTGACGTGTCGGTATGATGTTTTTTGAAAAAAAAACGCAAGTTTTTACATTTTTTCTCATATATATAGCTTGTCAGCATATGTACATCATTGGTTGTAGCTGAGTGCTGCAAGGTTTTTTTTCTAGTATATTGACCCAGCGTCCCTGCTGGCACCAGTTCACATTGTCTGTGAGTGCTGTGCAGTTTTTTTCTCATATATATATATATATATGTATACATATTCCACAAATAGGCCAGATGCAGTTGCATCGGGAGTGCGGTGAAATGAACAGGTCCCGTAGAAATAGCTGCTGAATAGTACAGTCCTCTCTTCAGAAACTACGCGGTTGTTCCGAAAATTATATGGTGTATTTGGTGGCTCAGTGGTTAGCACTGTATGGTGGGTCAGAGGTTAGCACTGTATGGTGGCTCAGTGGTTAGCACTGTATATGGTGGCTCAGTGGTTAGCACTGTATGGTCGCTCAATGGTTAGCATTGTATATGATGGCTCAGTGATTAGCACTGTATACGGTGGCTCAGTGGTTAGCACTGTATGGTGGCTCAGTGGTTAGCACTGTATACGGTGGCTCAGTGGTTAGCACTGTATGGTGCTCAGTGGTTAGCACTGTATATGGTGGCTCAGTGGTTAGCACTGTATACGGTGGCTCAGTGGTTAGCACTGTATGGTGGGTCAGAGGTTAGCACTGTATGGTGGCTCAGTGATTAGCACTGTATATGGTGGCTCAGTGGTTAGCACTGTATATGGTGGCTCAGTGGTTAGCACTGTATAGTGGTCAGTGGTTAGCACTGTATATGGTGGCTCAGTGGTTAGCACTGTATATGGTGGCTCAGTGGTTAGCACTGTATATGGTGGCTCAGTGGTTAGCACTGTATATGGTGGCTCAGTGGTTAGCACTGTATGGTCGCTCAATGGTTAGCATTGTATATGATGGCTCAGTGATTAGCACTGTATATGGTGGCTCAGTGGTTAGCACTGTATGGTGGGTCAGAGGTTAGCACTGTATGGTGGCTCAGTGGTTAGCACTGTATATGGTGGCTCAGTGGTTAGCACTGTATACGGTGGCTCAGTGGTTAGCACTGTATATGGTGGCTCAGTGGTTAGCACTGTATATGGTGGCTCAGTGGTTAGCACTGTATATGGTGGCTCAGTGGTTAGCACTGTATATGGTGGCTCAGTGGTTAGCACTGTATATGGTGGCTCAGTGGTTAGCACTGTATATGGTGGCTCAGTGGTTAGCACTGTATACGGTGGCTCAGTGGTTAGCACTGTATATGGTGGCTCAGTGGTTAGCACTGTATATGGTGGCTCAGTGGTTAGCACTGTATATGGTGGCTCTGAGGTTAGCACTGTATACGGTGGCTCAGTGGTTAGCACAGTATATGGTGGCTCAGTGGTTAGCACAGTATATGGTGGCTCAGTGGTTAGCACTGTATATGGTGGTTCAGTGGTTAGCACTGTGTATGGTGGCTCAGTGGTTAGCACTGTATGGTGGCTCAGTGGTTAGCACTGTATATGGTGGCTCAGTGGTTAGCACTGTATATGGTGGCTCAGTGGTTAGCACTGTATATGGTGGGTCAGTGGTTAGCACTGTATATGGTGGTCAGTGGTTAGCACTGTATATGGTGGCTCAGTGGTTAGCACTGTATATGGTGGCTCAGTGGTTAGCACTGTATATGGTGGTCAGTGGTTAGCACTGTATGGTGGCTCAGTGGTTAGCACAGTATATGGTGGCTCAGTGGTTAGCACTGTATATGGTGGCTCAGTGGTTAGCACTGTATGGTGGCTCAGTGGTTAGCACTGTATATGGTGGCTCCGTGGTTATCACAGTATATGGTGGCTCAGTGGTTAGCATTGTATGGTGGCTAAGTGGTTAGCACAGTATGGTGGCAGGGGATTTGAATCCCACGAGCTCCTTGTCCGCCAGCTGAGCCAATGAGCGTCGCTGGATTCAAAGCTTTGAATCTTGCGCCGCTCAACGGTCACCGTCGACTGCGTCGATTGCTAAGCGAGATTGAAATCACGCACCAACATCGCTCATTGGTCGGCGCCGATGAATAAGCGGTGTTGGCCCGTGATTTAAATCCCTCTGCGCTCATTCGTCGACGCCACAGAGACCCCTAAGTTTCCTCATGGTTGGATGACTTTCAAGTTCTTCCCGAGGAGGCGTTATCCATATCACCCAGAAGAGGGGACGGGCAGTCAAATGGCAGGATAGGCGGGATGGACGATGACGAAAAGCAGGATGGACGATGACGAAAAGCAGGATGGACGGCGGGAGAGCCTTGATGGACAACAGGTGAGGCAGGACTAACCAATCTGCAAGCGTGCCCATCGGACCGGAAACAGGTAATTATTATACAGAGCGGGAGATTTGTGTAAGTTATTTATTGTGTTTACGGGGCAGTCAGGGCATAATAGCCTCCTTGCTAGGCTGGGTTCACATTAGGGTTCCCCTCCGCAGCGTTCTGCGGAGGGGATCCGCAATGTGTCCGCAGCGGCCGCCAGCTCCTATCTTTATAATGGGAGCGCACGGTGCTGCGCTTAACAGCGCATGACCGTGTGCACCCATTCACTCCTATACGTGATCTGTGCGCAGCCGGACGCCTGCGCACAAATCACACAGTCTAGTCCGCACCAGGAATGCAACATGTCGCGTCTCTGGTGCGGAAGAGACTGTGTGATTTGTACGCAGGCATCCGCCTGCGCACAGATCCCATATAGGAGTGAATGGGTGCGCACGGTCATGCGCTGTTAAGCGCAGCACCGTGCACTCCCATTATAAAGATAGGAGCTGGCGGCCGCTGCGGACACATTGCGGATCCCCTCCGCAGAACGCTGCGGAGGGGAACTCTAATGTGAACCCACCCTTAGAATGCAGGATAGTCCCTGATACAAAAGGGAGCTTTTATTTTAATACACAAAAATGGGGTGACGGTTCTCTTTAAAATAAAAATGGATATAGATTTTGATTATCAGAATAAATGTTTGACTGTAACTGCGGATCGTGGAAAATGGTGCAAGAGCGCAATTCTTCTTTTTTTGTTTCTTTAATTCTTCAATTATTCATACCAAACACGTCATTGATACCATATAGTACTGACCCCAGACATCATACCGACACGTCAGTGTTACCATATAGTACTGACCCCAGACATCACACCGACACCTCAGTGTTACCATATAGCACTGACCCCAGACATCATACAGACACCTCAGTGTTACCATATAGTACTGACCCCAGACATCATACCGACACCTCAGTGTTACCATATAGTACTGACCCCAGATATCATACCGACACCTCAGTGTTACCATATAGTACTGACCCCAGACATCATACCGACACGTCAGTGTTACCATATAGTACTGACCCGAGGCATCATACCGACACCTCAGTGTTACCATATAGTACTGACGTGAGGCATCATACCGACACGTCAGTGTTACCATATAGTACTGACCCCAGACATCATACCGACACCTCAGTGTTACCATATAGTACCGACCCCAGACATCATACCGACACCTCAGTGTTACCATATAGTACTGACCCCAGATATCATACCGACACCTCAGTGTTACCATATAGTACTGACCCCAGACATCACACCGACACCTCAGTGTTACCATATAGTACTGACCCCAGACATCACACCGACACCTCAGTGTTACCATATAGTACTGACGTGAGGCATCATACCGACACGTCAGTGTTACCATATAGTACTGACCCCAGACATCATACCGACACCTCAGTGTTACCATATAGTACCGACCCCAGACATCATACCGACACCTCAGTGTTACCATATAGTACTGACCCCAGACATCATACCGACATGTCAGTGTCACCATATAGTGAACATGGTGAATAAAAAACCCAAAAAACAAATGTATAATTGCACTATTTTTTTGCAATTTTTAAATAAATGTCGTCATTCAAAAGTACAACTCGTCCTGCAAAAAACAACAAGAAGCCTCATATGTCTGTATTGACGGAAAAATAGAAAAGTTATGGAAGAAGAGGAAGGAAAACAGGAAATCACCCAGGGGTGAAGGGAAAATACAGGCTTGAGGGGAAGAACGGATGGACGGATGGAAAGACTGAAGGATGGACGGAAAGAAGGAAGGACGGATGGATGGACGGAAAGAATGAAGGATGGACGGAAAGAAATAAGGACGGAAAGAAGGAAGGACGGACGGAAAGAAGGAAGGACGGACGGAAAGAAGGAAGGACGGACGGGAAGAAGGATGGACGGACGGGAAGAAGGAAGGACGGACGGGAAGAAGGAAGGACGGACGGATGGAAAGAAGGAAGACGGAAAGAAGAAAGGACAGACTGACAGAAGGAAGAAAGGACGGAAGGACGGACAAAAAGAAGGAAGGACAGAAAGTAGGAACGACTGATGGACAGACGGAAAGAAGGAAGGACAGAAAGAAGGAAGAACGGCACGGACGGTCGGAAAGAAGGAAGGACGGTCGGAAATAAGGAAGGATGGAAAGAAGGAAGGATGGACAGAAAGAAGGACGCAAGGAAGGATGGAAAGAAGGATGGAAGGAAGGACAGACGGACTGATGGGGCGACGGACGGATGGAAGGAAGGACGGAAAGAAGGAAGGACGGATGGACGGAAAGAAGGAGGGACGGAGAGGACAGACAGATAGATGGACGGAAGGAAGGACGTAAAGAAGGAAGGACGGATGGAAAGAAGGAAGGACGGAAAGGACAGACGGATAGATGGACGGAAAGAAGGAAGGACAGATGGAAAGAAAGGACGACGTAAAGAAGGACAGATGGAAGGATGGAAAGAAGGAAGGACAGAAAGAAGGACGGACGGAAAAAAGGAAGGAGGGAAGGACGGATGGAAAGAAAGGACGAAAGACGGACTGAAAGAAGGACAGAAGGATGAACGGGAGGAAGGTTGGATGGAAGGAAGGAAAGAAAGAAGGAAGGACGGGCGGACTGATGGGGCGACGGAAGCAATGACTCCTCAACAATATCAAAATCCTTAGTATCATCTATCTCTCCATACATACACCCCCAACACTTCACACTGCTGCAGTTACTGAGTGGACAGGCTGCTTCAGTCAGTATTTGTGTCATTAGAGACACAGTGCTGTCCATCCTTCACCCTGATACAGTGCACCAGCTCCTCTGCTGTGCGAAGACATCAGTGACACAGAGATGTCATTCACACAGCAGAGGTTTTGTTACACTGTGTGTCACAGATTACCTCAGTGTCTGCTGTCCCTTGTGTAGATTAGAAGCTTCAGCCCCCCATCACTCGTGTCTGCACACAGTACATTCTCCTTCCCTGCTCCTGATCACAGGACAATGAGGGAAGAATCACTGACAGCCCGAGACAGTGCAGGGAAGGAATCACTGATAACAGGGAGCTATTCATTGTAATCCCGGAGCGGCCCTGAATACAGCACGATTGTCTCTTCTCTGCAGACTTTCCATACATCATTGGTGTCTGCACACTGTACATTCTCCTTCACTGCTCCTGATCACAGCCCGGGACACACTGTAATCCCGGAGCGGCCCCCCCTGAGTGCAGCACATTGTCTCTTCAGTGCAGACTCTCCATACATCACTGTGTGTGGCCGGGGGAGGAGCAGAGACACCGGGCAGCTCTGATCACAGCAATGGCTGCAGCCGAGGATCATTTTCTTCCTGTGGAGAGGCTGAGTCATGTAGATGGGGAGGGCGGGGATGTTGCTATGGGGGAGGGGTTGGGGTACAGTAGGTGGAAACGACCAGTGTTCATTATCATGCCAGAACACCCCCCCTGGTCGTTCTGTTCAGACGCAAAACAAGTGTTATCTAGGAAACCCTGCAGAAAGCTGACACATAGTACATTACACATTGTCAGCATTAGGCAGCCTGGATATGCACTGAGATTATGTGACGAACCCGGACAACCCCTTTAATGTCTTGCAACCAGTAACAGGTTGTGAATGAACACACACCACTGGTTGTTTCTTTATCTTTTACTGGTGGAATTGCAGGTGAACGTCCATGGCACTGCCGGGTGTTCGGGTAGCACTTCTGGATCTCCACAGCAAGTGGGCATAAGACCTCCTTGTCTCTTTTCCCGTGTGTGTGCAGCCCCTGCCCTGTGTGAAACTTGGCTGGCCTCCTCTGCTTTCCTATCACCTGTGCTGTCATCGGGTAACCCTCGATGGACTACCACTATTCCTCTCTCCGCAGTGCCTGGCTCTCTTGTTGGTGACTGCACAGATGCCGAGGAGACTTAAGTCTCCATGGAAGACCAGTATTCTCTACTGGGCCAGGTGCTCTCCAGTAGACTCGGACTCTGGTGTCCAGGGTGCTTTCTGGGGTGAACCTGGCGATGGCTCCTCGGTCCCCACTTCACTCTCTCTTCTCTCCTTGCCTTTCAACCCCACTCTTGGGCGCTACAGTACTGCTCTAGAGGCTGTTCATGGTCACTGACTCGGGCCTAACGCGGCACTGACCACCAGCACGTCTTCACAGCTCTTGTAGTGTCTGCACACTCTAACTCCACCCCCAGCACCAGTATTTATAGGGATTTCCCAAGGGCAGCAAGTTGGGTTCCCCTACTGTGCTGGGGTGGAAGGTGTTGTTTGTGTCTGTGTACCCGCTGTGGAATTCCATCCGTGCTGTAGGGGAGTCTGCGGTTACCTGTGTGAGCAGGGCGCCACATGAGCTTGGAGTGTGCAGAGCTGATCCTACCCGGCTGAACTGAAACTCCATTTGTTTCCGTTTGCTGGACAAGCTGTTGATGTTTTGTTTGTGTTCATACGGTTTATGACAGTAATAAACCCAACGTTTACCCGGCAAGGCTTCCTGTGTCTACCTGGAATGGCAGCCATGTGAGTGGATATATCACAACACACAGAACATGGCGGCACCCACCGTGACTTCCCCCAGTAGCTCTGGTCTCGCCGCTCTGCCTCATCCTCGATGAACCCATAATACCTGCCCCTGGCACCACTGCTCCATCATCGCAACCCCCTCTGACTTCAGTAAGCCATGGTGGGTCCGGAGGGAGGATATATATACATGTACACACACCAGGATGGGTAGGCGGCATTTACAATAGATGGGGGGTCGTATATACACCAGGATGGGGGGCATCTACAAAATATGGGGGATGTATATACATCTGGATGGGGGGGCCATGTACAAAAGATGGGGGACATGTATATAGCTAGGATGGGGGGACCATGGATAACAGATGGGGGAGATATATATACCAGGATAGGGGGCTATGTACCAGGATAGGGGACATACAGTGGGAAAAAAAGTATTTAATCATTCACCAATTGTGTAAGTTCTTCCACTTAAAAAGATGAGGTCGGCCTGTAATTGACATCATAGGTGAAAATCACATTGTCTGATTTGGATAGAAATTTTTTTTAAATTTTGATCGCGGAATGGGTGAGGGTTTAGTAGGTGAGAAGAGAGGACCCTGACCATGAGGGCTTACAGTTTACAAGGGATGAGTGAGGAAACAGTAGGTGAGGAGAGAGGATCCTGCCCATGAGGGCTCACAGTCTACAAGGGATGGGTGAGGAAACAGTAGGTGAGGAGAGGATCCTGCTTGCAAGGGCTCACAGTCTACTAGGGATGGATGAGGATACAGTAGATGAGAAGAGAGAACCCTGCCCATGAGGGCTCGCAGTCTACAAGGGATGAGTGAGGATACAGTAGGTGAGGAGAGAGGACTTTGCCTGCGAGGGCTTACAATCTACAAGAGGCGGGTGAGGATATAATAGGTGAGAAGAGAGGACCCTGCCCATGAGGGCTCGCAGTCTACAAGGGATGGGTGAGGATACAGTAGATGACAAGAGAGGACCTTGCCCATGTGGGCTTACCATCTACAAGGGATGGGTGAGGAAACAGTAGGTGAGGAGAGAGGACCCTGCCCATGAGGGCTCAGAGTCTGCAAGGGATGAGTGAGGATACACTTGGTGAGGAGAGGACCCTGCCCGCGAGGGCTCACAGCCTACAAGGGATGGGTGCAGAGGCAATACAAGAGGGTCAGGCTGGTCATTCGGCAGTTTATCCTTCATTCACATGGTGCGTTTTTGCTGCGTTTTTTTGACAATCCGTTTTGCTGTGCAGTAACATTTGGCTTCCAAGCCAAGTCAATGCATTTCCAAATTTAACATTTAGACGCTCCTTTTGTTAAGGATCCGTTTTCTGTGGAAAGCGGATCCTCAAAAAGAATGATCATGTCAATTCTTGGGTGTTTTTCCTGATCCGCTTTCTCCATTGCCCCCATTGTTGAATGTGCTCATAAAATACGGATCTGCCAAAAAAGGTGTCAAAAATGCACTGTGTGAATGGTGCGTATAAACAGGTTTAATCGTGAATGCTAAGAAAGCATAAATCAAAAACAAACAGTAAGCAGATAGTGATGTAAATGTATTAATTGATTATAGAAGCTGAGACTACATATGCAGACCATACTGCAGATAA
Organism: Allobates femoralis; assembly: GCA_033576535.1. Lineage (NCBI taxonomy): Eukaryota > Metazoa > Chordata > Amphibia > Anura > Aromobatidae > Allobates > Allobates femoralis. The sequence goes on from JARQOC010000005.1 coordinate 37,965,689, forward strand.
ATCAGGGGCGGAACTACACTGGTGCAGCTGGTGCAGCTGCACCAGGGCCCCGACCGGTTGGGGGCCCCTTCAAGCCTGGAGGGGGGCCCCCAGCCGACCCCCGCAAGCCACCGCCAGAGGAGAGGAGGGTCAGGCAAAGGAAGCAGAGAGCTTCCTGCTTCCCTTGCCTGATCCCGCCCCTCCTCTCCTCTGCTCCTCCGGCCCCTAGCAGACATCCGGCGCGGCTCCCAGGTAGGAGAGCATCGCGCCTGCAGCTCCCTGCGGCTCCCCCCCCCCCTTTCCGGGCCGCGCCTACGGCCAGCGGCACCCCTCCCCCCCGGGCCGCGCCGACGGCCAGTAGCCCCGCCCCCCCCGGTCCTCTCCTGCACCAGGGCCCCCGGGGGTGACGGTCCGCCCCTGAGATAAATACAGGAGAGGTGTGACATCCTGAAGCCCCCAGGTGACGACGAGAGAGGGCCCGGTTCTGAGTACCCCACGGCCCCGGTGGGCGGATCACCAATTTATCTCTATACATGGACCATCATCTTCAAAAATGTGTCACACTACTTTCAGCCTGAGGGACACGGACCACATTCTCCAAATCGTACAAACTGTGGAATGAGATAACAGGTATACATAAGGCACATTGGAGGTTACAATATTATACACTGTTATTGATCACGCTAAAGGGTGTGAAGCTTCCACTGCGGCCTTAATAAATTTACCGACATATAGCCAATCCCAAATCAAATTTATTAAAGATACATGAGCATTTCAATGAATTAGAATATCACCAAAATGTTAATTTATTTAAGTAAATCAGTACATAAAGTGAAATGCATATATTATATAGAGTCATTACACATAGAGGGATCTATTTCATGTGTTTATTTCTGTTAATGTTGATGATTATGGCTTACAGCCAATGAAAACCCAAAGATCACTATCTCAGAAAATTAAAGTAGGGAGGATGAAGGGTTAAAAACTGTGCTGCCGTATTCCACGAGACATCAAAGGGTGAATATAATATTGATTTATTATTCAACGCATTTTAGGCCTTCCTGAAACATGGCAATATTATTATTATTATTTATTTATATAGCACCATTAATTCCATGGTGCCTGTACATGAGAAGGGGTTACATACAAAATTATAGATATAGTTTACAGAAAACAAATTAACAATAACAGACTGGTACAGAGGGGAGAGGACTCTGCCCTTGCGGACTTACATTCTGCAGGATATTGGGAGGAAACAGTAGGTCAGGGGTGCAACAGATCTGGTGGTGGAGAGGCAGCAGCTCCGGTGGCGGTGGGGCAGCAGCTCCGGTGGCGGTGGGGCGGCAGCTCGGTCATTGCAGTCTAAGCTTTCCTGAAGAGATGGGTTTTCAAGTTCCGTCTGAAGGATCCAAGCGTGGTGGATAATCGGACATGTCGGAGCGCAGAATTCCAGAAGATGGGGGATATCCGGGAGAAAACTTGGAGGTGGTTGTGTGAGGAACGGATCAGTGTGGAGGAGGAGGTCTTGGGAGGATCGAAGATTACGTGAGGGAAGATAGTGGGAGTTTAGTTCAGAGATATATGGAGTGGACAGGCTATGGATGGCTTTGTAGGTCAGTGTTAGTAGCTTGAACTGGATTCGTTGGGGTATTGGGTGCCAGTGGAGGGATTTGCAGAGGGAAGATACAGGGGAGTGGTGTGGAGAGAGGTGGATTAGTTGGGGAGCAGGTTTGAGGACAGACTGGAGAGGTGCAAGAGTGTTAGCAGGGAGGCCCAGGGGCGTAACAACAACAGGTGCAGGGGTTGCGATCGCACCCGGGCCCTGCAGCCTAGGGGGGCCCAAAAACTCCCTTTGAGCCATAGAAAAACACTAATACTATTAAAGATTTGCAATAATTGGGGGCCTCGTTGGAGCTTTCGCATCGGGGCCCCATGGCCTGAAGTTACGCCACTGGGGAGGCCGTAGAGGAGGACAAGGGGGACTGGTGAGGAGGACAAGGATGAGAAGGTGAGTAGATGGTGGTCAGCTAGGGGAAAGGGGGAGGTTGTAAGATTAAATAGGGAACAGAGGCGGGTGAAGATCAGGTCTAGTGTATGCCCATCTGTGTGGGTGGCTGTGGAGGACCACTGAGTAAGTCCAAAGGATGAGGTAAGAGAAAGGAGCTTGGAGGCAGCTGGCTGATGGGTGTCAGTAGTGATATTAAAGTCACCCATGATGATGGTGGGAATGTCAACAGAGAGAAAGTGAAGAAGCCAGGTGGAGAATTGGTCAATGAAGGTAGTGGCAGAGCCCGGATGTCGGTATATGACGGTCATTTGAAGATTCGAGGGAGAGTAGATACGGACAGAGTGAACTTCGAAAGAAGGGAGTGTGGGGGTTGGATTGGGTTGAAGGAGCAGTTTGCAGAGAGGAGGAAACCCACTCATCCATCATGTCTGTTGCCAGGGCGAGGAGTGTGTGTAAAGTGAAGGCCGCCATAGCTCAGTGCAGCAGGGGAGGCCGTGTCAGAGGCTGTCAGCCAGGTCTGAGTAAGACCCAAGAAAGAAAGGTTCTGGGAAGTAAAAAGGTCATGGATAATGTGGAGCTTGTTGCAAACGGAGCGGGCATTCCAAAGTGCTCCAGAGAGAGGAAGGAGGGGCGTGGGGCGGGCGGGGGCACGGGTTTTACATGTGAAGGATAGCAGTAGTTTATCTTCCTTTGGTGTAGGTGAAGATAGGTGTGACGTATGGGGTGGGGAGGACCAGGATTGGGAGTATGTCGCCAGCAGTGAGAGGTAGTAGAGAAATGGAAAGCAGGTGGGAGAAGGAGAGTGGCCGGCTTGTTTTATACTTCAGTAGGAGAGGTCTGAGGTTAAGGAGTAGGTCTGTGGATGTGGGGGAAGGGGGTAAGAGAGAGGGGGAGATAGTTATCTGGTTAGAGGGTGCAGAGGTTTAGGGGTAGCTTAGGAGTGTGAGGATAAATGGAGCAAAAACTGTGAGGGAAAATGTGAGCATAGTGATAGAGCAGGATGAGAAAGGAAAGGCAGGTATAATTAGAAGAAAGTGGTATCTCTCACCTCCTGTCCAATTTCTATACTATTTCTGCAATATTTCTGCTGTACACTTTAAAAGATATCACTTCAGACCAAGGTCCTTCAGACCTATCTCTCCACATTTATATCATTGAAATGGCCAAACATTAGTCCAGGTGTGGGCATAGGGGAGGAGGGAGCAGTAAGACACCACACAGCAGGGGGAAATTAGCAGATTAAAGTTACAAGGAACATTTGGACTGCTTCAATATGATATTGATTTGTCCTGAGGAAGGAGTCAGGGAACCCTGAAACACTTTCACTAATAAATCAATATTATATTCACCTTTTGATGTCTCGTGGAATACGGCAGCGTGGTTTTTAACCATTTAGTCTCCCTACTTTAATTTTCTGAGATAATGACCTTTGGGTTTTCATTGGCTGTAAGCCATCATCATCAACATTAACAGAAATAAACACTTGAAATAGATCACTAATATATGTTTCACTTCATGTATTGAATTACTGAAATAAAATCACTTTTTGATGATATTCTAATTCATTGAGATGCTCCTGTATTTGCTATTTGAAGTCGGGTTCCTCCTCTCCCTTTTGGACCGTATCATTCACCTTTCCCCTTGAGTTTTTTCGGAGCCCCTCAGGTACCTAGTAAAATTCTTGAGGTATTCCCACTGGTTTATTCCCACTAAACTATAGCATTACGCCATCATTCCAACCTATCAGAGATTTGGTTTGACTATAGCCCATTTTAATTTAAATGTTGCAATTTTGATCTTTATTGTAAAAACTTTTGGCGTATTTTCCTTAAAAAAAAGTTCTATTTTTTTTCTTATTATTAACATTTATTTTTCAGTTAATATTTTTAATTATTTTTCATCATTGATTGTTATTCTTGTTTTAAAAAAATAATAATTATTATTTATTTCAAGAAACAAATAAAAAAACACAGAGCCAGTTTGAAGACAATACAAATATTCAGTAATAATGTGCGTTTAGACCTAGCAGCGTAACTTGAACCTCATGGGCCCCCGATACAAAAGCTCTAATGGGGCCCCCAATTGTTGCAAATCTTTAGTAGCAATAGTCTTTTTCTATAGGCCAAATAGATTTTTGGGGCCACCCTAGGCTCCAGGGCCCGGGTTCGTTTGCAACCCCTGCACCTGGTGTAGTTACACCCCTGTTTGGCGAACGATGAACAGCCAAATATATGAGAAAACATGTATTCAATACAGTTGGCCATGATATTTGACTTAATAACTAAACCAGTAATTGATTTTAATTCAAACAGCAATACAGGGATATTTAGTGGAAGAAATGGAGGATAGAGAAGGGGAAGAAGGATGAGTAGGAAGAGGAAAAAAGAGAGAGAAAAAGACATTTTTAAGGATTTCCTTAGCATTTGATAGTTGGTAATTCAGTCTTCTGCACAGGTGACGATTCTAACTGACAAATGCTAAGGAAATCCTGAAAACCTGAACTATGGTGGGTCTTGAGGACTGGAATTGAGGATCTCTGCTGCAGTCAAATTGGAATTCTGTATAGGTGTCGTGGATGAATGATGTGAGGTCTTCCATGTGCATAATTTCGGTCATCTGTGATATCCACAAGGATACAGAGGGGCATGTAGAGCTCCACCAGTATATTAGGATGAAGGCACAAGCAGTCGAATGGGGGACGGGGGAGAAGAGCTTCTGTATATATGCGCGCACAACCGTAATGCTGGTGAAAATATTATATTTATTACATAAGAGAAAAACAGGGAGCCTTGACAAAGTTTTAAAAACAATTAAAACCATGTGCTGTGTACCACACAGTTTATGAGCAGAATAACCAGGGCCTCCCCCTTTCTCTAGTTTCCCGGCTTCTGGGCTGCTGCACCCACGTTACTTTTAACCAGGCAGTGCACCTTCAACCTTTATATAAGTGACGCGCCCCAGGCCATGGGGTACTCAGGAACAGGATCGCTGCTACTGTCGCTGAGGAGTCACGGGGGTCGTGACCCGGTCCTGTGGCCTGGGAGTCAGTTGAAAAAGGGGATATGTACAGGGGAGGTTGTCGTGATGCCACCCATGGTATGTGGTCAGTGGGGACCACCTCTGCTGCAGAACCTCCGGGGACGATGGTTAGCAGCTGAGATGGTACAGCTCTCCACGGTTAAAGCCAATCCCCGGAGCAGTGTAAATTGTCTATGTGAGGGATGCAGGATGGAGGGTGCGCAGAAATAACTGGAGTCCACAGCAATAAAAGTTTCCTTTACCTTTACTTGTCCGTTACGGGTACAGTCCGGGGCACCGATTTAGATGTTACTGGGGACCCGGGTGGCCTGGAAGCAATCGAGGAATCCACCTAGCCGGGTGGGTTGGAGGCCACTGCGCTTTTAACCTGTAGGCTCCTGCTGCTTGAAGCGAAGCTGCTTGCCCTCTCTCTCCTGCTTGTGCTGTATTACAGGCAGCTTGAGTACTGTTTCAGGAGTCACTCCTCGGTGGAGACCCCGGGCTCTTGTACACTGCTTTGCCTCCTGACACTGTGTGGCTGGCAAACCTGTAATTCCCCACCTTCCATTATTGACTGCCAGGACGTGTGACCCTGCACAGCCTCAGACCCAGTGTCCGTTCTCTGCGCTTTCCTCTGAGGTGAGCACGACACTCCTCGGCTCCCCAGGTTTCTCCTCTCCTTCCTCCTCAGACTCACTCCATGGCTGTTCTAACTAACTCCTCCTCCGGCCAGAACTTTATACAGAGAAGCTCCCCTTAAGCCAGGGTCTAGAGCTCCCCCTTCTGGTCTGGAGACAGGAAACTGTTGGATGCTGTGCCACCTGAATAGGGAACCCTCTTTTTGCTTCCAGGTGTACCATCGGGACCCTGGGATGCTACATAAGCAGGCACAATCAGCCATCACCAAGAATCTTTGTAATGAGAATTTGTAAGAGGCAGTCGGGATCTCGCAACGATGGAGCAGGAGCAGAATCGGGGTCATATCGCCCAAATATCCTGTGATTTTGCATATAATGCCACTTGTAAAGCCCTTGTAATGGGGGCTTTGCATTCACTGCTATCCCCCCCAAGCATTGTCCACGGGAATGACCACAGACACAGGTCTCGGGGATAAGAGTTGTGTTTACTTTTGCAGGAAGGGGAATATAACATGTAGTAAATACTTGACAGTTCATGTGGGTAGTCCACAGTAAATACAGTTCAGTAGTATTTGTAGGTAGTAATAGTAAAGTTCAAAGTCTTTTGTATCTTAGAGCAGAAAAGTATGAGGTTTTTACAGACCTGGAATCCAGTGGAACTTTCACACCTTGTCACGGCACATACAGAAATACATGAAGCAAATAACAGACAACTGCAAGTGGTACAGGAGATTCTCACATTTCTCAACAAGCAGGCAATAGGTTCTTCTGTACATTCAGTATTATATACTACTGAAGAAACACGGGTTTATCCGGACAGCAAGGATCCGGGGTTAAAAGTCTTTAGCCATCTAGGCTGTAGAAGTCAGAGAAAGATCCAAGGCATTAGGCCTAGCTGTAACTCTTGTGGTGAAGGGAAGGATGAATTTCCAGACATAGGGTGATATCAGCGCGGGAGATATGAAACAGCTGATTGCTGCTTCAAATCTCCCGCGCCGACATCACCTATTCAGTGTCAGCGCAGGAGATTTAAACAGCTGTCAGATCAGCTGTTTCTGCCCACTGACACCGGCGGGAGATCAGCGGCGGCTCTGCATGATCTTCTGGTGGCCACCTGCGGCCACCGGGAGAGATTTCAATGAGATCCGCAGCGTTCTCCTGCGGTGTCATGCGGAGGACACTGCGGATCCATTGAGATCAATGCATTTTTTGTGCGCTTGCCGGCGCTTGCGGATAGAACAAGCGCCGCGAACACACAAAAAAATGCTGCATGCTGCGTTTGGAGTGCAGTCGGAGGGTGCATAAATTATGCGCATCACAGCACAAATGCGACCAAACGCAGCCATACGCAGGCACATGCGTTCCCATATTAAACTTAGGAACGCATGTGCGCAAGCGTTTGACTGCGTTTGGTGCGCTGCGCTCCAAACGCAAATGTGAAGGCAGCCTAAGATAGAGAAGGGGCACACCATCTGAAAGGAAAGTTATCCTTCAATTGTTGAACTTTGTTCTCCGGTAGGTTAACGTTCATGAGTTCGGACTTCGTAAGGTTGACTCGGAAGTTACTAAGTCTGCCGAATATCTCAAACTCTCTAAGGATGTTAGGAATCGATATCTCTGGATCCGTAACATACAACAAGAGGTCATCGGCATACAGGGCGAGCTTGTATGTATGCTCTTGAACCTCGATCCCGTGTATGTCAGGATTGAGGCGCAGCGCATTTGCGAGGTGCTCCATTACCAAGGCATACAGGAGGGGAGAGAGAGGGCACCCCTGTCTTGTACTGTTTCGTATGCGAAAAGCTTCCGACAAGACCCTGTTACATCTGACTTTAGCAGAAGGCTCTGAGTATAGTGACATTACTCTACCACGAAATAAGGGTCCAAGTCCGACACCTTCCAAAGCCTTCTCAAGAAATTTCCAATCCACTCTATCAAAAGCCTTCTCTGCATCGACCGATAGAATACATGATTGCTTCTTGGAGCTCTTAGCACGGGAGATCAGAAGCAAGGACTTTAGTACTGTCTCTTGCCTCTCTACCCGGTACAAAGCCTACCTGATCATCATCTATCAGTCGAGGCAGGAAGGGACCAATTCTGACAGCCAGTAACTTAGCAAAAAATTTCACGTCCACACTGATAAGTGAAATGGGTTGGTAGCTGGCGCATAATTCCGGATTTTTACCGGGTTTCGGGATAACGGTGATTATGGCCTGTCAGGGCAATTATCTGACATTGTTGAGTAATTGCTTTAATAAGTAATTGTTTGATTTGCTGAAGAATATACATATATACTCAATTCCTAAGATGGCGTCCAGATTCCTAAGATGGCGTCCAGAGCTCTTATGTAAGTTGTTTTTAAGAGTTCTTATGTAAGTTGTTTTTAAGAACATAAAAAGACGTCTCTGACATGTCCACAGGGCCCCCCATCTGGTCAAGATAAGATAAGGGGGTAGAGACACACCCTGCCAAGGGTTATTAAAGGACATGGAAAGTCCCTATATCCTCTGCCAAATGTTTACATGATAAAGAACCAATCACCATGAAGCAAATAATGTTGGAGAACCAATCATTGTAAAAGAAGTAAAGGGGGTGTCACACGCGTCAATGTCGTCAGTGAGATGATCGCTGACGACATTGACGGCTGATTGCTGGTGAGCTGTCACACAGGCAGACTCACCAGCGATCAATTGACCAGAGACATCATGGAAACGATTTAAATATCGTTTCCATGATGTCTTGCTCCCGCTGCCAGCCTGCTGGAAGCGGGAGCAGGCTGGTCTCCAAGGTAAACTGCGGGTATCTAGGCAGCGCGCGCTGCCTAGATACCCGACGTGTACCTTAGTTACCAGCCTCCTCCGCTCACCGGCTGGTATCTAAGGTACACAGCGGGTAACTAGGGACCCTAGTTACCCGCTGTGTACCTTAGATACCAGCCGGTGAGCGGAGGAGGCTGGTAACTAAGGTACACGTCGGGTATCTAGGCAGCGCACGCTGCCTAGATACCCGCAGTTTACCTTGGATACCAGCTCCCAGCGCTTGTGAGAGGCGCTGGGAGCTGGAATATCGCTACTCCCGGTGTCACACGCAGCGATGCTGCGTGTCCACCGGGCGACAATCGCCAGGTTTTAGAGCAGGTTCTAAAACCTGGCGATCATCAACCAGCGATTTATCGCTGGTTGATTCAGTATGTCACACGCATCAATATCGCTGCAACGTCACTCGCAGCCGAGATCGTGCAGGCGATATTGACGCATGTGACAGGCCCTTAAGAATGTAACCAATGACTTTAAAACTTGATTAATTTATGCATCAGCTTCTGTCTATATAATAAACCTGTTGGGGCACCTCCCCTTTAGGAATATTTTGATATTGCAATCTAAGACTCGGTGTCTGTTATTCCTCCGTCCATTAACTAGATAAGAATCAGGCATTTTGCCTTGACATTAATTGGTGGAGAATGCGGGCATCACAAAAAGCCGAAATCAGCCACGAGTGACCGGGACGGAAGAGCCAGGATGTGGTGAGTAATCAAAGTAATTACTTTGTGTTGCTACCTGCAGTCCTGTAAGCTCACTCCTGGTATTTGTGGTTTGATGCGTGACGTGATGTGATGCCCATTTTAGTGTTAATGGACGTTAAATGTTATATAAGTTAAGTTTGTTAAGTAACTTAAATAGAGACACAAAGGTGCGTGTGTGTGCTTGGAAAAGGTCAGACACGATAGAATGCCAAGGTTCTGTCTGGTTTTGCGATAAGGACAGTTGAGCGGTTCTTCTGTACCTGAAAAGGGACCCGCACACTGGGTGATCTGCATGGGCAGAACCGAGTGAAGGGGTGCTCACGCAGCTGACGACAGGACTGAGGTACACTTTAGGGCCTGAAGGAACACCCACTCACGCTGCGAGCAGCAATATAGGTGAGAGGGATCGGTGAGGCTCTAGTAACTAAAGTCACAAAAAGTGTGAACGGGTGTATGAGTGTACAACATTGACAAACAGATGTGTTACGGAAATACCAATGCCTTGCAGTCTTTGTATGTCTACTGTCATTTTAATGAAATTACCACCGAGAGGATAAACAGACGGTGGTACGATATTGAAAGATTTGCTCATGATCATAATATAATACCCTATCGTGGTGGAGGATACGGGTGTAGCGTGATTTCAGAGGATCCTTTAGATCCGGGGTATTAGATAAAAGAAGGCATTTGAGACATTTGGCAGAGGTATTTCCAGTGCACCTGACTGACTTTTCTTCTTTGAATAAGAGCGTAATGTCCCTTTAATTAAGTGTACATAAGTAGTTAAGGGGGTGTCACACGCGTCAATGTCGTCAGCGATATGATCGCTGACGACATTGACGGCTGATTGCTGGTGAGCTGTCACACAGACAGACTCACCAGCGATCAATTGACCAGTGACATCATGGAAACGATTTAAATATCGTTTCCACGATGTCCTGCTCCCGCTGCCAGGCTGCTGGAAGCAGGAGCAGCCTGGTCTCCAAGGTACACTGCGGGTAACTAGGCAGCGCGCGCTGCCTAGATACCCGACGTGTACCTTAGTTACCAGCCTCCTCCGCTCACCCGGTGAGCGCAGGAGGCTGGTAACTAAGGTACACGTCGGGTAACTAGGCAGCGCGCGCTGCCTAGATACCCGACGTGTACCTTAGTTACCAGCCTCCTCCGCTCACCGGGTGAGCGGAGGAGGCTGGTAACTAAGGTACACGTCGGGTATCTAGGCAGCGCGCGCTGCCTAGTTACCCGCAGTGTACCTTGGATACCAGCTCCCAGCGCTTGTGAGAGGCGCTGGGAGCTGGAATATCGCTAGTCCCGGTGTCACACGCAGCGATGCTGCGTGTCCACCGGGCGACAATCGCCAGGTTTCAGAGCTGATTCTGAAACCTGGCGATCATCAACCAGCGATTTATCGCTGGTTGATGCAGTATGTCACACGCGTCAATATCGCTGCAACGTCACGTGCAGACGATATCGTGCAGGCGATATTGACGCGTGTGACACCCCCTTTACAGTGACTTAGATTGCCGACTCAGATAAGACCTTGACTGGCAAGGGGACGAGTGTGACCTAGAGATAAGAGGGCACGACAGCACAGTAGTCTGGGCGTTTAGCCAAAAAGGTGACTAGACATTTTACATATTTCATGCCTGAATATTGTCTGAATAAGAGAAATTAATAATAATCAGATTATATTGGTAATAACTGATTGATTGCAGTTGCATACCTGCATAGCAATTTTTGAACCTTGTCTGTGCCAAGGGAAAAATGTTGAACATTTTAAAGGGTTTCCTTCGGTTAACAAGGAATCCCCAGTTTAAGTCCGCTCTAAAGTATCCCCAACTAGGAGATCGGTCGAACCCACTCACTCTAATAAAAAATGGGATCCCAATTGTTGACAGACTAAAGATTGTTATAATTGTTAACAGATTAAATAGTATTGGAGTACAAAAACAGCTAAGGGTGCTTTCACATAACGATTTTCGGTCATCCGATTGTATCCGTTTCAAAACGGATACAATCGGATCCGAAATCGGACCCCATGTTCCCCTATGGGAATCGGATGGGAACGGATGTGCCACTATTGGCATCCGATTTTGGCACCATCTGATCCCATCCGATGTAATCACGGGCACAAAATCGTAGCCTGCTACGATTTTGTGTCCGTGACTCACATCGGACAGCCTCGGATCACTGCTGATCCGAGGCTGTCCGATGTGCCCACAGCATAGGAGCCTATGGACATCGGATCTGAGTTCACCTCAGATCCGATGTCGGCTCCGTATCTCCCTGTCTTTCCCTACTCCTGCCTCCTCCATCTTCTTCCCTCTCCTACTCTATATGATGTGCCCCCGCTATTCTTTGCTGTGTCCCCCGCTTCTCTATCCTCATCTATCCCTATCCTGTCCCATGTCCTCTCCCTGGGTGTAAAAAAATAAAAAAAACTCCTCCGGGAGGATACATTACCTGTCACCGGCTCCAACGCTGCACACGATCAGGGCTAAAGGACCTGTGATGATGTAAGAGCCCGGTCACATGACCCGGTCAGCTGACCGGGTCATATGACTCTGACATCATCACAGGTCCTTTAGCCCTGATCGTGTGCAGCGTTGGAGCCGGTGACAGGTAATGTATCCTCCCGGAGGAGTTTTTTTTATTTTTTTACACCCAGGGAGAGGACAGGGGACAGGATAGGGATAGATGAGGATAGAAGAGCGGGGGACACAGATAGAATGGCGGGGGCACATCATATAGAGTAGGAGAGGGAAGAAGATGGAGGAGGCAGGAGTAGGGAGAGGCAGGGGACCGCAGGATCCACACGGATCCTGCAGATCGGATGGCTATTTGCCATCCGATTGCAGGGATCCGTATGGATCCGTGCCTGTCCGTGGGATCCCCCTTCAAAGTCGGATCCCACGGACAGGCACAAAAACGTTATGTGAAACCAGCCTAAGTACGAAGTACTCGGCTACACCTGGCCAGGTGATAAGATATTCTAATCTTAGGATCTTGTCTATAGGGCAGTTGTATCCATCCTGTCTTTAGGGCAGTTGCAGTTAGGATCTTGTCTATAGGGCAGTTGTATCCATACTGTCTTTAGGGCAGTTGTAGTTAGGATCTTGTCTATAGGGCAGTTGTATCCATACTGTCTTTAGGGCAGTTGCAGTTAGGATCTTATCTATAGGGCAGTTGTATCCATCCTGTCTTTAGGGCAGTTGCAGTTAGGATCTTGTCTATAGGGCAGCTTTAAGTGAGCAAGGTCTCAAATTTGAGCATTTTAATAGAGTGAGTTGGGGACTGCCCTTGAAGATGGGGAATGAGCAAAGCGGACAATCGTCCAAAAATAATGCAGAAGTATGGCGGTCAGCTATACAAATTGTGCAATTTATAGGAGGCGCAGATATAGTCAAAAATTGCGAACCCATGCTTAAAAAGATGAATGCAGGTGCAAATGGGACTCTGAATCAACAGGCATGGCAGAAGTTTATCACTAACCATAGAGGATGGCTGGAAGACCATAAACAATATAAACAGGCACTGACGTGGCATGAGGTAGCCCAGGGAATGACTTTAAGAGAACATAGATCACGGGAAACGGAGAAGGGGACAGAATATGACGTAAGAGACATGATAAAGTCACCAGACAAATTGCTCATTACTCTTGGTGATACAAAGCCTAAATCCCCAACAGCTCCACCTCTGCATTGGAATCCAGAGGTTTGGACCTGCTCAAACTGTGGACAGCAAAACCCAGATTGGAGGGATATATGTTTGGCATGTGGACGGCCAAGGCCCCACCAGCCAGCAAACCTATACCCACTAATAAACCAGGTACACGTCCATTCTGGCCGTGGAGATATAGAGCACCATGAGTATGAGCAATATCAACCTTGGACGCCTAGCCAACTGCTGGCCATGTGCGACATTTCACCAGACCCCCGCACATTCCCAGTACGTTTCTTCACAAACTAGAGAGAATTCAGACAGCATATAAGGCCACCTGGACAGACCTAGAGGGTTCTTGGAGACAAAGGGAGGGGAAGTTCTGAAAAACCAAATTTTGGCAAAAGCCCCTGCCATTGTCCCAAGACATAAAAACACAAAGGAATCCGGGATAGAATTCATCACAGCAATTCACCCCTGGGTGACAGAACAAAAGGAACATCAAACTGATAATTTCATGACGCAGGCACAGATCACTAAGCAGACAGTAGCTGACTACGCTACAACACTTGAACAACCGTGGCTTGACTATGGGTATGAAAAGGAAGACAATAAGGATATGAAACTGTTAAAACACACATTCATATCAGGACTCAGAACGCCGATACAGGATGCGGTGAAGACGGCTCGGCCTGATTGGCGATCCTGTCTGTTTCCTGATCTGGTAGCCATAGCAAAGGGGGTGGAGCTTGATTTACAAGGTAAAAAGACACCTGTACTGATAAATCAACCTCCAGGATGGACAAATCCCAACCTCCAGCAGCAACACAGGACATCAAGTGGACAGGTACCCTTGAGAAAACGAAAATCACGGGACATGTCCAAAATAAGATGCAGGGACTGCGGAAATTTGGGGCATTTTGCTGTGCTATGTCCACATACGTTTTCGACCGCAGGCCACACATCACTGTGAAAAGATGGTAATCCTATGAGTTCTCTCTACTATAAAGGTTTAGGGTTTATCTCTTTAAGAGGGAACAACAGCGGAAGGAATTAGCATATATTATTGCGATGTGAAGGATTATATCTGAACTTCTTAGTTGGAGTATTATCTCCTCAAAAATAGTCAAAGGGGGAAAAATGGTGGGAAATTGTGAAAAATTAATCTTTATAATGCTTTGCAGATAGTAACAAGGGTATTGGAGTCTCCATACAGCCCCTTATACTTTACTGGGTACTGGTGTATAAGGTAACTTGGAGGTGCACCCTGAATTTCTCCTCAGGTGCCCCAAAACTAATGATACACATAACTCTCTGTGAGTGTTAATGCAGATGGCAATACACACACAGACAATGAGGAAAATGTTGGGAGATAGCAATCTTTCCCATAACCATATGTTTGAGACCTGGCGTAAGGTCACTGTATGTTCTAGTACCCTTTGATTGAAGACAATAACAGGCTGTATGGATCTGTAAGATTATATAAGGAACCTGTTAATTATAGCACCTAATGAGAGACCCCTATCTAATCACAAAAGGAGTTTTATAATCTTCAAGGAGAAGCTGCATATAATATGAGCTGTCATTCTCCTTGGACATTGGGAGTCATATGGAATTAGATTGTACATTATTGGGGTAAAAGAAGCAGTCTTCAAACAAAAGAAATTGCAAACTCCATACAACCTATGAAGTTGTATGGACAAGTTGTAAGGGTGCTTTCACATAACGATTTTTCTAAATCCGATGCTGTTGTCGAGGTAAAGATATGGTAAAGATATATTTTTACCTATATTTGATAGTATATATATATATATATATCTATGTCATTTATACTTTTATATTTGTTTTTCTTTTATAACTAATATATTGGCTTATAGCATTAAATGGAACAATAAGTTTTTCTTCTGTTCAGGTATGTACTCAAGATAAATATATATATCTATTCATCTCTCTCTCTCTCTCTCTCTATTCTTTCTTTCTCTTCTTTTTCCTTCTCTTCTTTTTCACCTCTCTCCTTTGGCTTCCCTTCCCCCTATCCATGAATATGTTCTAAACAAGGTGTTTTGCAGATGTATGTAAGACTGCTGAAGGAACGAGATGCCATGTACCAAGTTGTCCTTGAAGTAGAGAGGCCTGCTTTGTTGGTACTAGGCTGTACCATGAGAAACTGGAGATGGCTGCATACCAGATGACACCTGGACTGATTGGAGGATGGACTTACGAAAGACAAAGAATTACTTCTTACTAATAAATAGACATTAGCGTAATCCCACCTAAACTCTTAGCATAAATACACCCCGTTTTGGACATTTACATGCTTATCTTCTGGACTATAAAAGATGGTGTATCCGGAAATGTAGTTCAGTTGCTGTGTATATCTTGCCATTGCTTAATAAAGCAACGAACATATTAAGTTTGAACCAGATTCTCCATCTGATTTACTCTTATCTGGTACCATATGTTCATAGTCTGATTTGGAGTGACCGGTGGAGGAGTGGAAGAGTTAAATTGCCCCGTCAATTGGCACCCCAGATGGGACATAGCCAGTGATCCGCGACCCCCACGGACCCGTGCCCGGATGCCCCTGGATGACGCCCGTATCGGCTGACCCCTGGTCGACCTACAAACACGGTAAGTGGAGATCGCATTCATATGTGTGTCGCCCTTACAGTGTTTCAGCCGATATTGGTTAAGTCTGGGGTGTCCTTTGGGTCTAGGGGGGTGACCGGTCGAGTGGTGAGACTAAGCGTGATCCAGAGCTATGTTCCGAACCAGCAACGCGAGATATATTGCCTTATGCATGTGCTCGCTCATGCACCACGCCTCCTCTACGGTCATCATTCATTCCTCACTTGCAAATTAACCCTTTCTGTGCCTGCTTTTAGCTTGTGAATTGAGGTGTAATTTTATGGCCCGTGACTGTTGTTTAACTGTATTGTTCAAATTCCAATCTAGAGACACTGTGAGATACTGAGAAGGGTATAGATTGGGGACGGTGTAGATAGGAAAATAGGAGACGTTATTATATCTGCACGTGACTAAGGTGTTTGGGCACCTATATTATGGGAGAGGAGACTGCCTCCCGGTTGGAATATCGTGACAGGACAATCTGTAAGCACTGGTGTCTAGCCTAGGGGCAGAATATAGTAAGCGTGATGAGCCGTGCCACGCTTGGAGTAAGCGTGATGAGCCGTGCCACGCTTGGAGTAAGCGTGATGAGCCATGCCACGCTTGGAGTAAGCGTGATGAGCCGTGCCACGCTTGGAGTGTGAAGAGCCGTTCCACACTTTAGGGGCACAGTGTTGATTGTCGCTGTCAGCATCGGATCCGAATTTGGACCCCATGCATCCCTATGGGCATCGGACCGAATCGGATGTGCACTAAATGCCATCCGATTTGGTCCGATCCGATTCTGTCCGATTTTATTATCGGTGCAAAAATCGGAGCTTGCATTTAGTGCACATCCGATTAGGTCTGATCCCTATAACATGGGGCCCTATGGAGAAGGGTCCGAGGAAACATCTGATGTCTCCTCGGACCCCGTTTTACTGTACTGAGCATGTACAGTAAAACTGCTCCTAACTAGGAGCACAAGGGTTAAAAAAAAAAAAAAAGTTTATTCTCACCTCCCCCCGAGCCCCCGCCGTCTTCCGCCATCTTCTTGGAGGCTCCCGGTGGCTTCTGCAGGCTGCCGGTGTCAGCAGAGGGCTTCCTCTGCCTTATAGGACCTGCGGTGATGTCACAGTCATGTGACCGCGTGTTACCATGGTGAACCCGCGGTCACATGACTGTGACATCACCGCAGGTCCTGAACAGCAGAGGACGACCTCTGCTGACAGCAGGAGCCGGCGGCAGCCACCGGGAGCCTCCAAGAAGATGGCGGAAGACGGCGGGGGCTCGTGGGAAGTTGAGCATAAGGTTTTTTTTCTTCTTTTTTTCACTCCGATTTTATGCCGGAATCGGGTGCCTATTTGGCACCCGATTCCAGGCATCAGAAGGGAGCCGATGCTGTCCGAATTATATCGGACAGCATCGGCTCCCTCAAAATCGGTATGTGAAAGTAGCCTTAGTAGCATGAGCAAACCTCCATGAGCATACAAAGTCCTCCATGCATGAATAGCTTATGGTAAACATTGTATCAAGGTGCAAAGCTTCCAAGGAAAGACTATAGTTGTGTAAATCACCTGTCATTTTCCTTGAACGCTGTAAGGCTGTTAAAGTTTGCACTTTCGCAGTGTACTATGATGAATCCAGGGGGGATTCAGCGTGATACCACATGCAACCAGACATTTGTCAATTGTCATTTGAACCCCCACATTATACTCATAGTGCTAAGTCCGGGACAGAGGACCAGCATTGATAAAACCACACATATAGTATGCTAAATTCAGAGATTCAACAAGTTTATAAATTTAGCAGAGGGGGGAATTGAATAGTAATGATAATAGTGATGATATATATTGCACACTTACCAGTTGTAGGTGATGTGTGGTACAAGGGGATTAAATCCACGTAGGTATGGGATTCATAGCTACAAGAGGAGGATTAAAAAAGCTGAATGGGAGAGCTGAATCTCGCTGAGTCCATGATAAGTCAGATAACGGCGGCGCACAGTTAAGAAGAAGAAAAAAAAATAGCCGTTGCATTTATATTAAAGAAGTTTCACTTTCAATGTTTCCATATCATTGACTCTTTCACTTTTAAAAGTATTTTACAGGACAAAAAGAATTGAATAAAAGGTGAAGCAAGAAACAGAGATGATGCTCAAGTTATTGATGGCAATGATATATTATGATATATATATATTGTATATTATTCTCCCTCTGAGAGATATATGCAGAAGGCAGAATAAGACAAAGTGTAAAATATTCTTTGGTACATGTACATTGAGTATGGGGTTTTGTTTAAGATAAATAGTCCAGAAATAATACATTTATTGGGGTCTATGGTTTGGGAAAAGGACACTAGTTCCAGGTACCACATGCTGTAGCTGAACTTTTACATGCTACCAAAAGATACACCTATCACAAGCCAGGATCACTAGGTATGAACTAATACTGCTTAACCCTTAAGGGGGTGTCACACGCGTCAATATCGCCTGCACGATATCGGCTGCACGTGACGTTGCAGCGATATTGACGCGTGTGACATACTGTATCAACCAGCGATAAATCGCTGGTTGATGATCGCCAGGTTTCAGAACCAGCTCTGAAACCTGGCGATTGTCGCCCGGTGGACACGCAGCATCGCTGCGTGTGACACCGGGACTAGCGATATTCCAGCTCCCAGCGCCTGTCACAAGCGCTGGGAGCTGGTCTCCAAGGTACACTGCGGGTAACTAGGCAGCGCGCGCTGCCTAGATACCCGACTGTGTACCTTAGTTACCAGCCTCCTCCGCTCACCGGGTGAGCGGAGGAGGCTGGTAACTAAGGTACACGTCGGGTATCTAGGCAGCGCGCGCTGCCTAGTTACCCGCAGTGTACCTTGGAGACCAGGCTGCTCCCGCTTCCAGCAGGCTGGCAGCGGGAGCAGGACATCGTGGAAACGATATTTAAATCGTTTCCATGATGTCACTGGTCAATTGATCGCTGGTGAGTCTGTCTGTGTGACAGCTCACCAGCAATCAGCCGTCAATGTCGTCAGCGATCATCTCGCTGACGACATTGACGCGTGTGACACCCCCTTTACATCACACTGGTAAAATGTACAGTGCTAAATGCAGCTACACTCATGCCTCTGGATTTAGCAGAGGAGGAGAATAAGAGTGATGATAGTACCTTACAAAACTGGCAGGAGAATGATGACGCAATCAATATATATACTGAACATGATTGTAATGAGTTAATGATGGCTGAAATGCGAGGCCTACCCAATGTCAAAGAAACACCTCTAACTAATCCTGATTCAGAATATTTTGTAGATGGATGCAGATGGTTTGATGGGCAACAAGGACGCTATGTTACCGGGTATGCAGTAGTCCACAATGGTAAGGTGTTCACTGCCACCCTGTGAATCTGCCCAAGGGGCAGAAGTAAGAGCACTCACTGCAGCCTGTACTTTGGGGAAAGGACTGAGAATTAACTGCTATACTGATTCCAGATATACATGGGGTGTGGCACATGACTTTGGTGTAATCTGGAGAACTAGAGGCTTTCTGACCTCCTCCGGCAAACCAATTAAAAACTCTGAAGCAGTGCGGGACCTATTAGAGTCCCTGAAACTGCCAGTTGAAGTAGCAGAAGTCAAGATACTGGCCTAACAAGAAGAAGGACACCCCCAAGGCTATGGGGAATGCTCTAGCAGATGAGGCAGCTAAACAGGCCACCACCCTACCGTTGCTCACCATGTCCTTGCCAAGGGCACCAGATTTCTCTCTCTTACAGGAACTGCAAGCTCAGAGTACGCCTCGAGACAAAAAGGTGTGGATGGAGGCGGGAGCTGTCCTGGTGAGAGACCTCTGGCAGGTGGAAGGTAGGACTTGTCTTCCCAGAAACCTATACCCAATGATGGTCAAGCTGGCGCATGGTCCTACGCATCTAACAAAGGGGGCAATGTGCTCTCTAGTTCTTAAACATTGGTTTGCCCCAGGGATTCAGACCCTCATTGCAAAATATGTTCAGGGTTATCTTACATGTGCAAGACATAACCCTGGGGGGGGGTTGTAAAAACCCCTAGGAAACACACTCCTAAACCATTGTACCCGTTTCAGAGACTGCAGGTGGACTACATTCAGCTACCCAAAATAGGTACATGCGAGTATGTTCTTGTGGCTATCGATTTGTTCTCAAATTGGCCAGGGGCCTGGCCAGTAACTGCAGCCACAGCCAAAAACACAGCTAAAAAGATACTATCAGAAGTGGTCTGCAGATATGGGGTTCCTGAAGTGATAGAAAGTGACAGAGGTACACATTTCACTGGGGAGATAATGGGACATATACTGGAGACCCTGGGGTTCACACAGGCCCTGCACAGGACTATATTTAGTTATCCAGGTGAACACCCCCCCTAGTCTCTGTACCGGTCTCAGGGACTGAGAAAACATGTACTATAGCCATCTAAAGTGTGCATATATGAGCATGTTCTTGTTGCTGCTTTTACGTGTCCTGAGTTTCACAAACTTGCACAGTTTGTTTGTATAAGGTATAATAACCTGTTTCTCTTCAGTAGAAGATCCTCATTGTTTTAAAGGAACACTCTCATTGAAGCCTGAAGGTTGGGTGGTCCTACAGAAACGCTTCAAGAAGAACCTTGAACCCAGATTGATGGGCCATATCAAGTTCAGATGATTACGCTTACTGCTGTCAGACCAGAAAGACCAGTGCGAGTGCATGCTGCAGGACACTGCAAGAAGGCCCTGGGACCACTAAGACACAATGAGGAGAGTGACATTCCTGATTCTGTTGTTATTGAAGCACACTTTGTTTTTAACAAAGGAAGGTCACTGGCACACATACAACTGATACAGATGAGGCTTACATAACAGTACCATTAGAGCCATCAGAGGTCTTTAATAAGTCTTATAGTACTATATGGGATGACCTAAATGACCCAAAAGATTTTACGGGGATCTCTAAAAATATAATCAGTTGGAAGAAGTATCCATGGCTTCTCTTGGATTTGACAAAGAGAAGACATACATACTCAATACGTGATAAAGCTACTAAGCTGATAATCACAAATAGGAAAGATGATGTTGTAGATTTGGGGGATATACCTGTAGATAAGGTATATTTTACTATGACAACACCAACACAGGTTGAATACGCTATTAGCAATACAGGGTTTGTATTTTATGAACCAGGGGTGGGTTCAGACTTGGATTTAAAAACAAGAACTGCATGGTTCCTAGGAGAACCCCTATCAACAGATCATTACACACTATGTAATAAAGTCAATAGAAGTCAACATGATCCCCACTGCCTGGCACTAGATGGTCTGCAGAGATCTTGGTGTGCCAAGGCCCCAATGGTGGGAATCTTAAACTATTTATATTGTCTTGTAGATAAGGTAATGTACACTGTGCTCCTAGGGAAGGCCTGCACATTGTCCCCTGGGATATATCTGGTGTGTGGCCACAAAGCCTTTAAATGGTTGCCACCTGGAGGGGAAGGAAGATGCATTCTAGCCAGATTAGAGCCAGTGCCTCTCCCCACTCCACACCTTCCCACTTGGGACCATGGTACTACTGTAAGTACTGTTTGGTGGAAAGGAGTTCTCTCAATCTTAGCCTTGTTTGGAGGCACTTGGGGGTGGATTCTGGGAACAATGTGCATGTTGGGGCTGATCCTTATAGGATGCTGCACTGTAAATGCTCTGATTAGGATGATAAGACTCTGTACACGAGGCCACTAAAGGGTTGGCACCAGGTACAGGAAAATCAGGATACAGGGAATGACATGATGTTACTCATCTTTGTCTAGGAGAGGGATTGATAAGTCCAATGTCATTCAGCTCTTGCAGAGACAATAGTGAATATATCATAATCTTGATCATCCTGATAGTCTGGAAACTAATTGAGTATTGTGTTTCACAGACAAAATAGAAGCATTGTAAAGGATACCATTTGAATCCTAAAAGCTAGAGTGTGCAGAGAATATATATATATAATATGAGTGAAATAATATATATAATGAGTGAACTAAAGTTTTCTTCTTTTAAGTTAATAGAGTGAAGTGATCCTGTGCCATAAACTAATGATGGGAAAAATAGATGTCTCCATTGCAATAAAGTCTGCACCTGATGACAAGCACGCCAGAATGAACAAAGCTGAAACTTCAGATGACCCAATCCCTCCAAATGACTCAAGAGGGCTGACAAGATGACTGGCGAGCGTCGTGCACCTTATTGCAGAGACTTTTGATTGAACTCAAGACTCTACCTGAGCTATGATGACAGTCAAGATGCATTTACACCTATTATATGCCCATTGTGGCTTCACATTTAGGCTCAAAGGTAACACTAGGAATACGGACAAGGAACCGTGTTCCTGGAAGGGGAAGAAGATTCTACAGTTGCACCCCCACAGTTTGGGTCAGTACCCTATTGTCATTACAGGAGGGTAATCCAGGTGTGACCACTGGTTTTGCCAGTGTGGCTCACAAGTACAGGCCTGTGGTGGGGTGCATCTCTGGAAAGTTACCTACATGAGCATAAGGATTAGAGAATGCGAGTTGCAAATGATAATAAAGATGTGTGAATGCTTACAAGGGGAAGACCACCAAATGTGCAGTCCAGAATGGTATACCTTACCCATAGTGTATGCGGCTTATCTGTGTACTCTGTGATATATGGCCTGTCCAGGGGGTCATCCCCTATATAGGCAGAATAGCAGCTTAAGGTTACACAAGGTGATAAATCATGTATCTTCAGAAATTCAAACAATTAGAGGAGGAAATAATGTCAGGGCAATTATCTGACATTGTTGAGTAATTGCTTTAATAAGTAATTGTTTGATTTGCTGAAGAATATACATGTATACTCAATTCCTAAGATGGCGTCCAGATTCCTAAGATGGCGTCCAGAGCTCTTATGTAAGTTGTTTTTAAGAACATAAAAAGACGTCTCTAACAGGGCCCCCCATCTGGTCAAAATAAGATAAGGGGGTAGAGACACACCCTGCCAAGGGTTATTAAGGGACATGGAAAGTCCCTATATCCTCTGCCAAATGTTTACATGATAAAGAACCAATCACCATGAAGCAAATAATGTTGGAGAACCAATCATTGTAAAAGAAGTAAGAATGTAACCAATGACTTTAAAGCTTGATTAATTTATGCATCAGCTTCTGTCTATATAATAAACCTGTTGGGGCACCTCCCCTTTAGGAATATTTTGATATTGCAATCTAAGACTTGGTGTCTGTTATTCCTCCGTCCATTAACTAGATAAGAATCAGGCATTTTGCCTTGACATGGCCTCTAGAGATTGTCTAGGAAACGGGCTGTCGGATGACATTGCATTGAAGACCTTGGTCATGAAGGGTATCAGAGGAGCCAAAAACGTCCGGTAAAATTTAACCGTGCAGCCATCCGGGCCTGGGCTCCAGTTTGATGGAGTGGATTTGATTATGCAAGATATCTCTTCTCCCGTAAATGGCTCATCCAGCGTTTCAGCTGTCCCCTCCTGCAACCTCGGCAAGGCAGTGTCAACCATGTAGTCCTCCAGCGAAACGTCGGGACCCCCCGTAGAAGTAGTTATTTGAGTATCGTGGATATTGTACAGGTTGTAGTAGTATTGTCGAAACGTTTCAGCGATATTATTGGGATGGTACTCCTTTTTGTGCTGAGAGCATATTAGTGGAATAAAGGAGCTTGCAATTTTGGGCCTTAAGTATCTGGCTAACGGCCCTCCACATTTATGCGCGAACTCGTAGAAAAAGTATTGTGCCCGTTCCCTATACCTCGAGTAGGCCCGATCCAGGGAGCTCCGAAGGTCCTCTCTGATTTTGTTTAATTGAAGGAGGATATCCTGTGTAGAGGAAGCCTTATGGGCCTGCTCCAGAAGATGAACTTGAGAGATTAGGTTTTCAATATTACTTGCTTTAAGCTTCTTCAATCTAGAGCCCTCCCAGATAAGGACCCCCCTCAACACACATTTTAATGCTTCCCACTGAAGAGGGCTCCTGATAATTTGACCTAATTGATGTCTTATGTGAGAGCGAAAAGATTCAAGATCTTTGTTCAGGAGTGAGGTCAAGTTCCAAATTTCTTTCCTTTGTAGTATAAAAGAAGGTGTGCGTTGGTCTGGTGGGGAGATCAAGAAGGACTATACTCTGGAGAGGGCACGTCTGATTGGCTCAGGGCCGAGGTACAAACATTCAAATTTTGTTCTATTTTTCCGACAATAAATTTTAGGGAGTGTATGAAAAAAGAGTTTAAGTTGTAAACATCTTCACTGACCTAGTGGAGCCGGATACGTTGATGCAAAGATATTCTGGTGTAGACCACTCTGGACTGTTATCCCAACTCAACGCTCTTTCAGTGTCTGTCTTGATCCAAGCTTTAAATGCCGGATCCATGAGTCCAGTCAATCAAGGGAAGCTTCTCGCTCACCTGTCCCTTTGTGCACGGAGAAAATCCAGTAGAAGATCTGGCAGCAGAAAGGATTATAATCCAAATAGCTTTATTCCAAATGTTTTAAAGGCATATGCAAATGAGGCATTACAATCCAAGTACAGAATGGGGTAACCGGGCACCGGTTTACGCGTTTTGAGGCGTAAGCTGTCTTTTAATCATAACCTATCCATGAGTCCCAGGTCCATATTCAGAGTGGCAGAGAATTGGAGTCATAGCCCATTTCTGCACCAGTCAACAACACGGGAAAAATGACGTGCCATATGATAGAGTTTAATGTCCGATAGCGTTTGCGTCTTGCTCCCTTTTTGGCCCATATAAAGAAATTTTGAATCAAAATTACTATTTTAAAGAAGGTAGACGGACTTTTGATGTAAAGCGACTATAATGGGGGCTTTCTGTTCGCTGTTATCCACCCCCACGTAGTAGATAGACGATTTGCGGAAGGATAATCATTTTGAATATCTGTCTTGTGAAGGAGACTTTTAGCCATCTATCACAGTCAGTTCGAATAGAGACAATATGACTGGGGAAATTGCTTTGGTATAATTAATGGAGGTTAGCTGTGATGGGGATACCCAAGTTTTTTAAGGTATAACCCAAGTTATAGGAAACCACCTATAACTGATGGAGCTCTTTAGGTGATTTACAAGGGAGGGAGGGAGATTGATGTTCAAGGCCTCAGATTTTGAAAGGTTAATCTTAAAGTTGGAAAGTCTGATGTAACACTGAAGTTCTTTCAAAAGATTGTGGAGAAAAATAGCAAATCATCCACTTAAGCGGCAACTTTATGTGTTGTTCTTTATTAAATCTTATATATATAAGTAGGTGTTTGATGGATAGGATAAATATCAATGACGAGAGGAGGCATCCCTGACGGGTGTCGTTGTATTTATTAAAGGAGTCTGAGAGGATGCCATTTACACGTACTCTGGCTGATGGATATCAGTATAGGGAAAACAATACAGAAGCATTTGGTTCTTCAGACCTATATGTATTAACGTTTCTTCAATAAAAGTCCAGTTAACCCTATCAAAGTCTTTCACTGTGTATGTCAATGGAAACATTAGTGGAGTATTAGTATGCTTAGTGTCACAGGGTGGTGACGCAGATAGGGAATCCAAAGGCAAGATGACTAAAGGCATTCAGGGGAGCTAGTGTGACCCTTAGACTGGGGTTCCCTAACTCACCCTGTTCCCAGAGGTACCCAAGATGGCAGAGGTCTGGGTCGCCACCCTAGCCCTTCTCTTCTGATCAGCCCTAGGCTAAGAGCCCATACTTCCACCCACAAACTGGGAAAATTCAGCCGCTTCAATGCAAGACAATGGCAGCAATAACACAGCTCAGTACAGCACGACTCCACAGCTTGGGGTACAAATAGAAATTAACTCTATCATCAACACCTAGTGGAGGGAAGTGGAGCTATTTCAATTTTGAGGGAGTGGAGATCTGAATACTAAGACATACCCCTCAACCTCCACCCAAATGTTAAGACTCACCCCTCCACCTGCAGAGTTGCACACAGACAGACTAAGGAAAAAAAACCCTCAGATTTAATCACAGCAGCAGCACTCAACACGTGACACTTAGCGTTGTGGATTAAATGAATTGCCCTAGTGGTGTTCTCCCGAGCCCCACGACCCCCCATGAACTCTACCTGGTTCTGACTTATGATGTCAGAAAGAAGGGGGGAATAGTCTAAGTGAAAGAATCTTGGGAAACAACTTTACATCTATGTTTAGAAGAGAGATGAGACGATAGCTGGAGCATTGTGAGGGGTCCTTCCCTGGCTTGTAAATTAACATGGGCTCTGAGAGAGTTTTTTTGGTGGGAAGCATCTCTAGACATGTTATTAAATGGTGACTTTAAATGAGGGAGCAGATACTTGTGCCGTTCTTGTGATATGTTAGAGGGAGATGATCTGGTGCTTTCCCAGCTATGGAGCTGAATATGGCGAGGGAGATTTCCTCTTCTGAAATTCATGTTTCCAGTGCAGTGCCGGGACAAGGCATTTTGGTGCCCTAGGCAGGTAAGGCAAACGGCGCCCCCCCGTGGCCACGCATTGGGCAATAAAGTCCACTTTTTTCTATTTTTTGTGCTGTTTTTCCTTTTTTTACACTCTCTCTATTATATATTACATACACACATACACACACTTGAGACTGCTGTGGGCTGAATACACAATAGCTGTATCAGTCACGGTTCTGATGATTCTTGGTGCCAGCACCAATCTGTCCACGGTGTTTCTGGAGAGCTGCAGCTTGCAGATTGATCAGGGTGCCCCCTTCCTGATCACCAGCGCTCCGGCATTCAGCCTGCTGAGCACTCAAACAACCTAGTCCACACTTCCAGTTAGCGGTTCATCACTTCCGGTTAGCATTATAGAAATGAAGTTGCAACATCGTAGGATCAACGGTGTTTATTCCCTCTTCGTGTGGTCTTACATGGTGCGGGTGGGAGGACGGGGGGGTTCTCAAAGGCGATAGCCGTTTCACACCGCAAGTGGTGCTTCAACAGGCATATAGTCCACCATATGCCTGTTGACTATATGCCTGTTGAAGCGCCACCCCACAAAGAGTGAATAAACACCGCTGATTGTGTGTTCCAACTTCTTTACTATAACGCTAAACACAATAGCGGTATATACAATAGAGAATACAGAATAGA
The DNA here is from genome assembly GCA_033576535.1 of Allobates femoralis. Lineage (NCBI taxonomy): Eukaryota > Metazoa > Chordata > Amphibia > Anura > Aromobatidae > Allobates > Allobates femoralis. The sequence goes on from JARQOC010000005.1 coordinate 37,992,254, forward strand.
GACAGCTGCTACCTGTATACACAATAGAGATGGCTGCGGACCGTATACACAATGGAGACTGCTGCTGGCCATACACAATAGAGAATACACGATAGAGACTACTGCTGGCCGTACGCAATAGAGATGGCTGCCAGCCATATAGACAACATCCCAACAGCTTCCCTCCATTCCGACAGCCTCCCTCCTTCTTTCCTCCATCCCGACAGCCTCCCTCCATACTTCCTCCATCCCAACAGCAGTCCTCCATCCTGACAGCCTCCCTCTATCCCATTAGCCTATTCCATCCTGACAGCTTCTCTCCATCCTTCCTCCATACCAACAGCCTCCCTCCATCCTGACTGCATCCCTCCATCCTGACTGCGTCCCTCCATCCTGGCAGCCTCCCTGTCTCCCCACAATCTCCCTGTCTCCCCACAGCCTCCCTGTCTCCCCTCAGCCTCCCTGTCTCCCCCACAGACTCCCTGTCTCCCCACAGCCCCCCTGTCTCCCCCACAGCCTCCCTGTCTCCCCCACAGCCTCCCTGTCTCCTGTCTCCCCCAAAGCCTCCCTGTCTCCCCCACAGCCTCCCTGTGTCCCCACAGCCTCCCTGTCTCCCCACAATCTCCCTGTCTCCCCACAGTCTCCCTCTCAGCCTCCCTGTCTCCCCCACAGCCTCCCTGTCTCCCCACAGCCCCCCTGTCTCCCCCACAGCCTCCCTGTCTCCCCCACAGTCTCCCTGTCTCCCCCACAGTCTCCCTGTCTCCCCTCAGCTACCCTGTCTCCCCCACAGCCTCCCTGTCTCCCCCACAACCTCCCTGTCTCCCCACAGTCTCCCTGTCTCCCCCACAGCCTCCCTGTCTCCCCACAGCCTCCCTGTCTCCCCCACAGCCTCCCTGTCTCCCCCACAGCCTCCCTGTCTCCCCACAGCCCCCCTGTCTCCCCACAGCCTCCCTGTCTCCCCCACAGCCTCCCTGTCTCCCCCACAGTCTCCCTGTCTCCCCCACAGTCTCCCCACAGTCTCCCTGTCTCCCCCTCAGCCACCCTATCTCCCCCACAGCCTCCCTGTCTCCCCCACAACCTCCCTGTCTCCCCACAGCCTCCCTGTCTCCCCCACAGCCTCCAGCATAACTTACCATTGGGGGGAGCTGTGGATGCGGAGCAGGGGTGCCGGAGCCCGGAGGGCACATCTGCAGGACGCTGCCTGCGAGGAGTAGCTGCGGGCCTGCGGCAGCTAGCGGTGGGCGCCGCCATGTTCTTTGTGGCCGGTGCCCACTAACAGTACAGCCGGTCGGTGGAAGCTGAGACTTCAACACAATGGCCGCGGCTAATTGGAGACCGCGGCCATTGTGTAGAGGTCTCAACCTCTATTGACCGGCTGTACAGTTAGTGGGCGCCAGCCACACAGAACATGGCGGCGCCCACCGCTCCCTGCCGCAGCTTCTCCCCACAACTCCAGGGACGGGCGGCGGTGACCGGACTCCGGTCAGGCGGGAATGCGCCCTGCGCAAGATGGCGCCCTAGGCGATCGCCTAGTTTCGCCAAGCTGTCGTCCCGGCCCTGTTCCAGTGAGTCCAAGTCCTCATATTGGAGAGGAGGAAGGTCCGAGGTCTTGATATACTTTCGGATCCAAAATCTAAAATCCAGGGATCTTGTTTGGGGATTTTTACTATCAGTGTTATACAGAGAGGCAGAACAATTTTGAAAGGCGCATGCAATCTCCAAAGACAAATGTAGCTGTGTACTGGGGAATTAGAAAGTAATTTCAGAAATATATGTATGTATTTTTTGTTGGAGTACAGCCTTGGCTAATGCTCTGCTGGATTTGTTGCCATATTCGTGATAGTGTCGCCTACATCTTGAAAGAAGTCCTTTAAGAATGGCCCTAAGTGTTTCCCATATCTCAAACACCAGAGTTCTCCAGTTCTGCTGAGGGGATGCATTTGTGTTAAGTTTCAAGGTCTTTTAGCGGAAACTCCATTTCTCTGTCTTTTTTTCTATCTAGCTCCATGATTTGTAAATACCCGTCTAATCACACATTTATGGGCCTCCCAAATTATCACTGGGGAGAAGTCATCTGTTGTGTTTAGTGCAAAGTATTCATCAAAGTCTGTATGACTTCCTGATGAACCACAGGATCATCCAATAAGGAAATGTTAAAGGTCAGATACTGTCAGCTACTTCATCCCAGTTCAAACTCAGAGGCTTCTCCTTCGGGGTAAGACACGCCAGCTCCACGTCATTTCCGGTCCTGTGCAGTGTGTGGGGTTGTACTGGCACACAGGCCGGCTCCGGAACATGCACAATGCGCACTCTGAAATTGGCCAGTACATCCAATAATCTCCCCACAATGCACCAGACCGGAAATGACCCACAGCCACCGCGTCATACCCGGGAGGAGGAGCCTTCAAGTTTTAATCGGGATTGCGCTTCAGGATGAATGATCACGCCCACCTGGGCATGATACCAGTATTGAGGGGGAGGAGACGGAGCCCTAGAGTCCGCCCATGCTGACTACATAGAGTAGTCAATAAGAATAATTACCATACAGAGATGTAAATTAGGCTGCATTCAGATCAGCGTTTTCTGCCAATCGCGGCGGATCCGGCAGCTTTGCCGCATCTGCCACGTAACGGCTGACTTGCGGCAAGCTCCATTCATTCTCTTTGGGACTTGCGATCAGGTGCGGCAAGTGCAGTTTTGCCAGATCCGGCAGAGCCGGCACTTGCCTCAAAGTGCAGGATCCGGCAAAACCACAACTTCCGCACCTGGCGCCAGTCCCATAGGGAATGAATGGAGTTTGCCGCAAGTCAGCCGTTGCGCGGCAGATGCAGCAATATCTGCCGAATCTGCAGCGAATCAGCAAAAATGCTGCTGTGAAAGGTCCCTACCAAAGTCAATTTTTAACAACCATTAAAGGATAGTATTAGGTGATACAGGGATGGTTAGGGATGTGCAAGGAAGCTACAGGGGCAGGTAGTGATAGGTTTGGGGCGATAAACTAGCTGACAGGTTCCTTTTAAGCTTCCATTACCATTGCTTAGGAATCTTAGAGGAAAGAGAGACGGCATTGTGATGAGCGTGTGATCTGAGAAGGTTATGGAACCAATTCCAGCTTGCTGGAGATGTGCAAGGTCCATGTTTAATTAAGAAATAGTCTAATCTGGAATACGAGTCATGTGCTCTAGAAAGAAAAGTCTTTATTTCTTGGGTTGAAGAGACGCCATGTGTCTAGAAGTTGATGTTCATGTAATGTCCATCTAAGTCTGTGTATGGCTGCATCAGATAGTGGTGAACTACCAACGGAGGTGTCCAGGGATGGTCCTAAACCTACATTGAGATCTTCTCCTACTACACTGACCAACAAATTGAACTTCTTTTATGATTACTATATTTACTATGCTTACACGTCTTTTGAGGCGCTGATATCAGAAATGTAATCAGAATTTCTGTAGTGCGTACCATTCCCGAGATATTTTCATTTTACAATTATAATGATAAGGACTGTACTTGGTGCATAAATTGGCACTTATATTAATCTTTTTATTTCAGAAGTCCATTTTTGGTAGAAATAACCAATTTAAAGCATAATATGAACTCTCTTTATTATAATATGCAGCATTTAAGAACTGTCTAATCATGCATTGCATTAGTTTTGCACTCTCAGGTACCTATTGAACTTGTCATATAATATAATAATAATAAAACTTTATTTGTATAGCGCCAACATATTCCGCAGCGCTTTACAGTACAACGGTACATATAAGAAAAATATACGGTACAGAAAGGTAAAGCAGAACAGTAGTTACATACAATAAACATAGAATCAACTCAGGAAATACAATAAAAAGGCAAAAAATTAAGGTGACCGTGCTCGAAGGAGCTTACAATCTAAGACGGGATGGGAACACAAAGTACAGGGGCTTATAACAATGAATATCTTATGTTTAGGTGACTACTGTTAGGGAGAATGATAGGCCGCCCTGAAGAGGTGTGTTTTTAGGGAGCGTCTGAAGCTATGCAAGTTGTGGATGGTCCTAATTTCTTGGGGTAGAGCATTCCAGAGGATTGGTGCAGCTCGAGAGAAGTCTTGGAGTCGGGAATGGGAGGTTCGGATTAATGCTGATGTTAGTCTGAGGTCACATTCAGAATGAAGGGGATGGGTGGGGTGGTAGACAGAGATGAGGGTGGAGAGGTAAGGAGGTGCCGCACCATGAATAGCTTTGTGGGTGACAACGAGCAATTTGAATTTGATCCTATAGTGAACGGGTAGCCAATGTAGTGACTGGCACAGAGCAGAAACATCTGAGTAACGGTTTGCTAGATAGGTGATCCTGGCTGCTGCATTGAGGATAGACTGGAGAGGGGAAAGCTTACTGTGGGGGAGGCCAACTAATAGAGAATTACAGTAGTCAAGGCGGGAATGAATCAGGGCCACGGTGAGGGTTTTAGTTGTTTCCATGGTGAGAAAGGGGCGGATTCTAGAGATATTTATCAGGTGCAAGCGACAGGAGCGGGTGAGAGATCAGTGTCCATCAAAACACCGAGACAGCGAGCCTGCTGACTAGGCGTTATCGTGGTGCCGCACACCGAGAGAGAGATGTCAGATTTAGGGAGGTTAGTGGAGGGCGGGAGCAGAAGAAGTTCAGTTTTGGAAAGGTTGAGTTTCAGATAGAGAGCGGACATGATATTGGAGACTGTGGTTAGACAGTCATTGGTGTTCTTTATTAGAGCGGGAGTAAGGTCAGGGGCTGAAGTGTATAATTGTGTGTCATCAGCATAGAGATGGTACTGAAAGCCAAATCTGCTGATGGTCTGTCCAAACGGGGCTGTGTAGAGAGAGAAGAGGAGAGGGCCAAGGACTGAGCCCTGAGGGACACCAATAGTGAGAGGAAGAGGGGAGGAAGTGGAGCCAGAGAATGATACACTGAAAGAGCGGTCAGAAAGATAGGAAGAGAACCAGGAGAGAGCCGTGTCCTTGATGCCAATGGAGTGCAGCATAGAGAGTAGGAGATGGTGGTCAACAGTGTCAAAAGCCGCAGAGAGGTCAAGAAGGATAAGCAGAGAGTGGTCACCATTACGTTTTGCTGACAGAAGGTCATTGGTCACTTTGATGAGGGCAGTTTCTGTAGAGTGTAAGGGGCGGAAGCCAGACTGCAATGGATCTAAAAGAGAGTGAGTGGCGAGGTAATGGGTGAGGCGGGTGTAGACCAGGCGCTCCAGGAGTTCTGAGATGAAGGGGAGGTTGGTGACAGATCTGTAGTTATTTGTGCAGGATGGGTCAAGGGATGTTTTCTTTAGTAGTGGAGTAATAATAGAGTGTTTGAAGGAGGAGGGGAAGATGCCAGTGGAGAGGGAGAGATTGAAGATTGTGGTTAGGTGAGTGGTGACCACTGGAGAGAGGGTCTGGAGTAGGTGTGAGGGAATGGGGTCAGAGGTGCATGTAGTGGGACGTGAGGACGAGAGGAGCCTGGAGACTTCTTCTTCTGTGTCATCCATATAAAGAAGACCTATGAGAATATGCAGCTTCTGCTCAATCACATTCAATACTCAAGGTACAAATGGAAACTAGGTAGTGATCTCAAAGTAGTTGCAATTTATTCCATTTACAGCTGGGATACACTAAGTACTGTTGTTTGGGACAGTCACACAAGAGAGTGACATTATATCAGGAAGGACTGGCTGCATCGGTCACAAGGGCAGGGTTACTCGGACTATTCAGGGCAACAGTGACGCGCACCCAGGGATCGGGTACTCAGCTCTCGGGCGGCTTCAGGCTGTCTGGGAAGTCACGGGTGGCTTGCCCGAGGCTGTGTCCCTGGGGGTCAACTAAAATAGGGGGGGTTATTTACAGGGGATTATTTACAATGTTTTTGTCTTTGTGACGCCACCTGTCTGGTGAGGTTCACCAGCACCGCCACAGTCCTTCGGTGGTCGGTGGTATTGCGGCTTGGGTGGAATAGTCCCCGCAGGCGGGACTGGACCACCGGGGCAGCAATGCTGTAATAAAACAGTTTAAATTGAAAGGATGCAGCAGAGTCAGAACTTCACTTCACCAGGTAACTTTACTGGAACACTTTCATCAGCATTACAGTTCAGCAGTTAGTCAGATGGTATATTGGCAAATGCTCCAGGTGCTGCAATTGGGATTTCTGGCTGTCAATGGAACCCTCCTTATGTTCCTCTTCTGGTTCCTTTCTCCCCTTTGCCTCCCAGTGGCAATGAAGCCTGTCTCCTAAAGACGATCAGACCTCCAGCTCCTTCTCTCTTTCACCCTACTTTGCGGTCCCCGGGACAACCTTCTGTTAAGCTTCAGCAGTGGCTTCTGCACCTAGCTTCTCTGGCTCCCATTTTAGCTTTGACTCGCTCAGAAGACTGGGGCTGTACTTGTAATATCCCCGTACATCGGATTCTCTGTAAGCCTTGTAGGATCTCACAGTTACGGGCTCCGGTACCCGTGTTCCTTCCTGAACTAGCTCTTCTCCTGAGCTTCAGTTCCTTCCCTCTGTTTCTGGGATCTTTCTTTTTCTGGGTCCCTCAGCCAAGGAGACCCTCCTTGCTCCATCTCTTCCAACCGACTACTCCTCCTCACTGTTCTCACAGACTAGCTCTTTGGTTACCCCTAGAGGTCGCTAAGACCCTCCCGGGGTTCCTCCCACCCACTATTCTAGTGTGTGAGTGCTGCTCTAGGGTTCCATCTAGTGACCATAGTCCCAATTGCAGTGGGTGCAGTACCTCTTTTGTGGCACCTACGTAGTGGGGCGCCATAACAGTCTATAGTTCACAGTGGTGTCCCCTGAAGCCGTGGCCCTGACCGAGCAAGTGAAGGGGGTTATTTACAGGGGAGAAAGAGTTTGTTGTGATGCCAGCTGAGGTATGTGGCCAGGGATAGCCAGCACTGCATGTGAGGTCCCGAGGGATAGATGGTGATGCAGCAAGGTGCATAACTCCCCTCAGCAGGAGTGGACCCCTGGGAGTAGTAGTAGGTGTTGGGTAGCCAAGATAGTGGGGGTTGTAGAGGTTTAAGACAGCAGTGCAGAGATGCAGAGTAGCCGCAGAATGGAATCAAGGAAACAGTCTCTGTTCTTTACCTTTTATTTGGTATTACAATCATGGCCAGTCTGAGAAGAATTAAGCACTGGTATGATGGTCAGGTATTATTCCTTCCCAGCTGACTTTCTCCTTCGGTAGAGGTTCTAGGTATTATCCGCTTCCCTATGCGCCTCTTCCTTCTTCATGGCTACTAGCAGGCAGGCAGGTGACCACGGACTTTCGAGACTCTATAACCACACCAATTCGTCTAGCCCTATGATGGCCACTGTACCCCTGTTAGTCCCACAGTGTGGCTGCTGAGCTTGCAACTTCGCAGTCTCCAGATTGCTGCCAGGCATGAAGTCCTGACAGCCTGAGATTCTGGCTCTTGTCCACAGCCTGTGTCCTGCAGAGCCCGATGGCTGTCAGTAGGCCCACACACTCATCCACTGCTTGACTCTTTCTGCTAGCTTCTGAGGTCTAACTTTTAATTGCCACCCCTCCCTCCTACACTCACTAAAGCTAACCCCTCCCCCCAATCGGTGTCTTGGAGCCCACTGATCAAGGTTTGAGAAGTGTGTGCATGTTGTTAAAGACGACATCCGGTAAGACGACAGAATTCCGGTAAGTTTGAGCCATTGTCTCAAGGTATTGACTTCTCCAGGAGGTGGTAGCAAGAGCCAGTCTTTGGGGAATTACAAATGGGAAACTCAGACTGATTTGATTATTTGTTATTTGTTCTGTCCAGTGTTGTTTGTCTTGTCTGCTTAAGTCTTGTCACTTCTTTTGCTTATCTGTATTGTGTCCTGTGTTGTCTTGTCATACTTCACAATATTGTTGTATTTGTCTGTATACGTTAATTGTTAATTGTCAAAACTAATCTTTTCTAACTGCTCATATATTCTTGGTGCTTGTAACAAACTTTAACTTTACTAATCTACTAATTCTATCACTTTCTCTCTTTACGGTACTAATGTGTTGTTAAAATCTTGCCAGAACTAATTAGATAACTACAACTCCCATCTTCTCCCTTATCAACCTGTAAACGTGAGATAAATGCGCATAGGGTCTTATCCTTTTTTACAAAGGGTTATAGCGGTATATATCAGGAACTGCTCACCTGGCTCGGTTGTGTCACCCACAACCGGTATAATCGCCTGTAAGATGGCTTGTAGAATGGCTGCTGCAGGGCCGCACCTTCACGATAACCGTGGAAACAGGAATGCTGTAATGGAACAAAATGCCGGATTGCCCGCGCTGCCACCAGGAATCACCAGGAAACAAAGAGTTAACTGGGCAGATGTTTCTTTATTCTATCCTACGCGTTTCAGAGCCTCTATCCGAGCTCCTTCCTCAGGGAACACCTGCCCAGTTAACTCTTTGTTTCCTGGTGATTCCTGGTGGCAGCGCGGGCAATCCGGCATTTTGTCCCATTACAGCATCTTCTCCCTTATGATACTAATGCCTGATCGGTGAAGTCATGCTGGCTCCCCCTCCCTTTCTTACCTCCCTTCTCTTTCTTCATACGTCACACCTCCTCCCTTTCTCCGTACATTATTAACCGTAATGCCATCTTTATTAGATCCTCTAGGATGGGATGCAGGGTACACCCGAGTAGCAGGTACAAGGTATTTTGAAGTAAGGATCAATGCCCATTCTGTCCCAGCAATAGAGAGCATTGGATCACCCATTGAACAGATAGTTACAGATGGCAACCTGATTTGTCCACGGGCAGTTCAGGGACTTGCTTTTATTGTGACTGCATTTTCATATCACTAACTTTTAAAGGTACGCATGTGGAAAAAGTGTGTGTGAAAGAAAGCTGTATGCGGAGCAATTGTGTTGAATGATCTGCTGAAAGACAGACGCATGTTTTCACAAAGATCAGATGAGAATTGTGCATTATGCCTTGTATGACAGCAGAAGGAAAGTTAACCAAAGTAAATTATTTCCAAAACAGTATTAAATACTTCCTGTATTACTTACTGTATTTAACTCAAAATTAAGTTAAGTTAAAGTCCAAATGGACAGGTTTTCCTAATTAAATATATGTGAATATATAGAAACAGTACTGATCTTTGTCAACAGCCATTGAAATATATTAACCTGCATTGTACTAAAATCACTGCTTTGTTTTTCCTTTGAAAAGATTGTTTATAATAGAGCAGAGGTAGTGGAATCTCAGGAATGTTTGTGTGAGGTGGCAGAGAGGGGGGGTGAGCAGACGGTGAGTGGGGAATTGGCACTGGCAGCTACTGATTATTATAGTTAAAGTGCAACTTCTGAAATTGGATGGAGTTTAAGAATATAATGTTAATTGTAATGTTTGCATTGTGATTAGGTGACCATCGACAAACTGTCTAATAATATCATGCCCTCATGTCTTTGTTTAGGTGAATTGTTTGATGTGCCACAGTGATGTGTTCTTGTATAAGGTTGATTCAGAAAAGTGTAACGTATAGGTGCAAAAAGGTAATACATAATTACAGATATGCAGAGGAAGGGGTGGAATCAGGAATAGAGGTGTCTGCTACAGATATTCTGATATACATGACAATTGTTTTTTGGGATTGCATTGTATGTTTTTCCCGTAGAAAATTATTATTATATAATTATTCATCATTGTATGTTTTATTTCTTTCTACTTGCTTAGTCAAGTGTTCCCTACAATTAGAATAATCAGGAAATTGAGTTTGCATTGACTGCCCAGGAAATAGAGCTCCAGCTTGGGGAAACCAGGTTGATGGTTTTTTTGTTTGTTTTTTTGTTGTTTGAGGCAGGGTAAAGAAGTACAACTTGGGAAACCAGGTTGATGGTTTGTTTATTTTGGGTTTCTTTGTAGACAGGCTAGGAGGGTGAATTGATGATGGGATGGTCTAGCTTGGGGTGCCAGGATACTGAAGACAGGGTTAGCGACCTTTGACAGTTACTGGGGAACCAGTGCTGGTTGCTGGTTTGGATGACAAGCTACATGAACTAGCAGAAGGTTGCTAGTTCGGAGAGAGGTAGCGGGATGCTGAAGATTGGGTTAGCGATTCATGACAGCCCAGCCGCTATAGAAATTCAACAAGGCTCTTACTGGATCAAGATGGATCCCAGGATTCAGTGGGAGCAGAGAAGCAAGGCAGTTAATGACGCGGCAAAAATGTTAGGAAAAGAAGAAAAAAAAGAAAGAAGCAGGAAATGCCTAGATGGGTAAATTGGGTTGTTTTCATATGGCCTGTTGAAGGCAATTCATCTGTGTGAATGACCAGTGGATTCAGAGGCACAGATACAGGTACAGGTACCAGGTAAAGTCCTGGGTCTGGGCTTCTGAACGCCACAATCCCCTTATATATTATAGATAATGGTAGCAATTAATTTGGACATAAAATGGATTAACTAAAGCAGCTCCACTATTACCTGTACCTACAAACTTCTTTACTTGCACCCAGAAAATGAAAATGAACAAGTACAATTGATCATGCACACCAGAGGGACCAACTTGTTTACAGGTAACACTGTCTCTGTTGGGTTTTTTTTTTTTTTGAGGCGAGATGCAAAGTGGGGAAGAATAAGTTATAAGTTCATAGTTCATAGACTGAAGTCATTTTGACTTGATTATTGCATCTCTATTCAACCAAAACACATCACAGCTGACAGAAAAAAGCAATCAGTAAAGCAAAACAACCTACCACTGAAAGAGTATTAAGCACCTTCTTAGGGCTGGTGGGTTACTGCAGGGAGTGGATTTCTTCAGCATCAAAGAAAATGCAGCCACTACAGTGCCTACAAGTAGTCTTCAACCCCCTGCAGATTTAGGTGGTTTGATAAGATGTAAATAAGTTAGAGCCTTCAAACTGCAAACGAGAGTAGGATTTATTAACAGAAGCATAAATCTTACAAACCAAAAAATTATGTTGCTCAGTTGAATTTTAATAAATTTTAAACATAAAAGTGTGGGTCAATTTTTATTCAACCCCTAGGTTTAATATTTTGTGGAATAACCCTTGTTTGCAATTACAGCTAATAATCGTCTTTTATAAGACCTGATCAGGCCGGCACAGGTCTCTGGAGTTATCTTGGCCCACTCCTCCATGCAGATCTTCTCCAAGTTATCTAGGTTCTTTGGGTGTCTCATGTGGACTTTAATCTTGAGCTCCTTCCACAAGTTTTCAATTGGGTTAAGGTCAGGAGACTGACTAGGCCACTCCAACACCTTGATTTTTTCCCACTTGAACCAGGCCTTGGTTTTCTTGGCTGTGTGCTTTGGGTCGTTGTCTTGTTGGAAGATGAAATTACGACCCATCTTAAGATCCTTGATGGAGGAGCGGAGGTTCTTGGCCAAAATCTCCAGGTAGGCCGTGCTATCCATCTTCCCATGGATGCGAACCAGATGGCCAGGCCCCTTGGCTGAGAAACAGCCCACAGCATGATGCTGCCACCACCATGCTTGACTGTAGGGATGGTATTCTTGGGGTCGTATGCAGTGCCATCCAGTCTCCAAACGTCACGTGTGTGGTTGGCACCAAAGATCTCGATCTTGGTCTCATCAGACCATAGAACCTTGAACCAGTCTGTCTCAGAGTCCTCCAAGTGATCATGAGCAAACTGTAGACGAGCCTTGACATGACGCTTTGAAAGTAAAGGTACCTTACGGGCTCGTCTGGAACGGAGACCATTGCGGTGGAGTACGTTACTTATGGTATTGACTGAAACCAATGTCCCCACTGCCATGAGATCTTCCCGGAGCTCCTTCCTTGTTGTCCTTGGGTTAGCCTTGACTCTTCGGACAAGCCTGGCCTTGGCACGGGAGGAAACTTTCAAAGGCTGTCCAGGCCGTGGAAGGCTAACAGTAGTTCCATAAGCCTTCCACTTCCGGATGATGCTCCCAACAGTGGAGACAGGTAGGCCCAACTCCTTGGAAAGGGTTTTGTACCCCTTTCCAGCCTTGTGACCCTCCACGATCTTGTCTCTGATGGCCTTGGAGTGCTCCTTTGTCTTTCCCATGTTGACCATGTATGAGTGCTGTTCACAAGTTTGGGGAGGGTCTTAAATAGTCAGAAAAGGCTGGCAAAAGATAATTAATCCACACATGTGAAGCTCATTGTTCTTTGTGCCTGAACTACTTCTTAATACTTTAGGGGGACCAAACAGAATTCTGGTGGTTTGAGGGGTTGAATAATAAATGACCCTCTGAATTAACTTTTAACGCTTTAAAAAAAAAATAAAAAAATTAAAAAATCTTTTTGGCTGCAGTGCATTTCCCACTTCCAGGCTGATCTACAGTCCAAATGTCACAATGCCAAGTTAATTCTGCATGTGTCAACCAGCTAAATCTGCAGGGGGTTGAAGACTACTTGTAGGCACTGTATATCATGTGTTGGCAGAATGCAACAATAACAAACCCTATGAAATCACACCAGAAGCAAAATTGGGTTTGACATGCTGAAGAATGACATTCTCTCTGTCCCAGCACTAGGAATTCCAAATGTATTGGTTTAATGTTATGAATTAGAGGGATATGCCAAAGGAATATTGACACAGAAACATTTATTACCTGATACTAATGATGACTTGACAAATTAAATTGAACACAATTGTTTTGAACTAATTGACATTGAAACACAGCCATTAGCAAATGTACAGAGGCTTGAATTATGGTGGAGGGGCTTGGGGTGCATGATTTTGTTGATAACCGTTACGCTTTTGGTATCTGCCATGATTACGGCCCTGTATAGAAAAGCAGTTAGCTTGTGGAATCTCCAGGGAAACCCTTTAAGCTGTGGTTAATGTGCAAGCTCACTTAAAGGAGCGCACCAAGGAGGCCGAAGGAAATGACCATGCTGACAGGGCAGCTAAAGCTGCAGCCCTGCTCCCTCTCCCGATAGGGATGTACACTGTGTGTGTCTCTGGGAGGGTGGACGCTGAACTCCTAGGGTGTCTGCAAGCACAGGCCTCTAAACGGAAGAAAGAAGAATGGAAATATGAAGATGCCCGAGAAGAGGATCCAATAGAAACATCATTGGGTAGCACCTGGATTCCACTATGCTGCTGCTAAGTATATACACGGTTGTGTTTTCTGTGCATGCCATAAAGTGGGAATAGCGGTTGAGACAGAGATGTGCGCTAAGGCTACTTTACCCATTTCAGCCACTGCAGATTGACTTTGTTCAGCTTCCAGAGGTAGGCACCTATGAGTATGTGTTGGTCTGCATAGACCTATTCTCTGGATAGTCAGAAGCATGGCCTACTGCTGAGGCCACTGCCCAAACTGTTGCAAAGAAATTATTATACATAAATTATTATACATTGTATTCTGTAGGGGTAACGCCAAACAAAATGCTGGGTTATGTCCATATGAGATACTATTTGGGGAACCATCAAAAACAGGATTGTATTTTCCTTAGCAGTTACAGACATTACACTCTGATATGACAGCATATGTAGGAGCTTTAATTATTATGGTGATAATTTTAATTATTATAATAATGATTCTATTCATCTATATGGCGCTATTAATTCCATAGCACTTTACATATATCGGTACCAACAGTTTTACAAAATGTATTGCACCAAACTCACAAATGTGTTTTCAGTTCCAATCTAGATCCCTCCTCCTTGGAAGGTACACACTCCCTAAAACCTGGTCACAGTCCGTGGGGAAAGCTTACAACCCAGATTTGAAGGTCCATAACTATCTGGATCCATGCATCCCGCTGCAAGAAGGTTCACAGAGACTAAACAGATAACCTTAGGGGAGTATTGTTCATTGCTCTTGTTTTTCTTCAATACGTTCCTTTCCAGAACAGCAGAAGGTGAACTTAAGCAGTGGGAAAGAGGAGGGTTGCCGCAGAAAAAGGTAGCCAAGCAGGGAAACTCACAATGGGACGAGGATCCACCACAACAATAGGCAGGAAGCAAATGAAGGTTGATTTAGGAAAGTCGATAGAAGGTTCGAGTTGGGTTTTGAAAAATAATGGGAACTGATTATGAGCTGATCAGTTCACTTGGCAGGCATTGATAGAGGAGTGGGGAAGGATAAAAAAGTATGTGAAAAGGTGTGAAGGTAACATATGAAAGAGACAGGAAAGTGTTGTTGGATCTTACAAGTTTGTCATCCTCCAGGTTGAATAATCTCTTTATGGGTGTAGGTGGATGGATATCTGGGATAATTCATTTTGTAATCCAGGGAGCATCTATAATACCGGTTATTGCTATACTGGTGAAGTTATTTGTGATGCTTGTGAAGAAAATTCTAAGAACTAACTGCAAATGTTTTTCAGGTAAATACAAAATGAAAAACTATAAAGATAAAGATACTGAAGCACTGCGTACTCAAGTGCTCCTGACTTATGTCACTACCCCAGGACGCAAGTGTGTGCTGAGCAACAAAAAGACTTTGGTGGAACGTTCCAACTGCACTCATTGTGGAAATGCTCTGGATTCATCTCCACCACCAAAGATACAAGAAAATGAGAACTACAACATTGTGTGAAACATTCAATAATGGACTTGATATCTCACAGTTTAAAATATATAATTTCCTTTTTCCAATTTTCTTATTTTAGACCCCTCAAATTACCCAATATACTAATCTTTAGGTTAGGGGGTGTTGAGGGATGGAATAGGCTGGCTAACAGGGTCTTCCTGAAGGATCGCGCTCCATAATATACGTAGGAAGTAGCCTTCGTATTGTGTAGTAGGGCGGGCTCTGCGGACCTAAGGGTAGGCAGGGATAGGTCAAGAATAGAAATGATAAAAAGAGGGGACTGTTAAAGACGACATCATTGGTACTATGTAGCTTCCGCCATATTGTATCCAAAGAAGCCATTTTTTATTTATCATGTCTATTCTGACTTATTAGCTGTGTAACAGTTTGTTAAGTGAAGTCAGCACAGCTAAGCACATTCTTGTAGTTGTCTTGTGTTTTAGATAAGACCACCAAGCCATATGTAAGCCAGAATGTACAAGTTCTTATCTTCTGTAACTCTCTTAAAGGTCGCTAATTAATCATCTCAAAACTGTCTATACTGCATATTCATCATATTTGTCATCATATGATGTAACCTATTTTTTTCTTCTGTAAACGTATATAAGCTGATACAACAATAAAGCTAGAGCTATTCATTTGAAGACCGAGTCTGTGTCATCAATTGAGTTATAGCCATTACCAGGTATACCTGTGTAGAGCTCTTCATATCAAATCAGTCTACTCTGGTTAGGTGTTTTTATACATCTTTCACAATGTGACTCACCGCAGCCGGGACTTCACTGGGCATGCGTTTTTCTTCTCCCTGTCACGGAACCGCGCCTGCCGTAGTGGGGCCCGGTGGTCCAGATCAATGGGGTTGGCTGAACAGATTAAAGGTTGTTTCTTGTCATGACGCCACCTGTAAGCGTTCCGGTGAGTTCACCGGCGCTGCCTGGACCTCCGGGGGATGGAATGCAGCAAGATGGGACGCTCCCCACAGGACGAGCGGGAGTCCCCGGAGCCAGGAGCTGCACAAGATGTTATGAGGCAGCTGCAGTACTTCTAGCATGCGGAGATGGACAGTTCTGAAAAAGGCACGGACACTGATAGTCTCTGTAACGGGTACTTTACTGTAACCAGCAGGTGATACATGGTATACAGTTAACGGGTAACGGACTGGGTGGACTTGGCAATGACCGGTGTTTCTCAGAGCTCCGCGGTGTTCCTCCTTTCTAAGCTTGTTCTAAGTGAGTTGCCGATGTCGCCTTTGAGTGCCAAGGTCGGGTACAAGGGATTACTTAAATTGCCCTGCCGGTGTGTACGTTCCGGTGTGAGTGGTAGTCTGGGTCCTTTTGGTGGGTACTTCACTGGCAAGACGGCTTTGTTTGCGGCGGCGGTGGGGTACTCCTGTAGAGCGGTCCCTCCACTCCTGGTTTGCATAGCAGTGATAAACGACTACCAGCTTCGGAACCAGTGATCCGGTTGTAGATGGGCGCGGGTGGATTTTGACCCGTGGATGTTCGCCCAGGGTCCGGTTGTTGAGGCACTGGGTAATGGCGCGCAACCGGTGGGTGGCCTAGGGGCTGCATGGAACTGTGCAGGGCCCCCTCTCCTACGTTCCTCCCAGCCACGTTCTGCTCCTTCCTCCTTCTCCTACATTGCAGAATCTCTTTCTGCTCTAACTTCTCCTACACTCTACTCCTACACTCCGCCCACCAGGACCTTATTGGCCCTCTATGCTGATGTGCATGTAGGGTATGCAGCTCTGAGTTTTAACCATGTCATTGCTTAGTCAGAGAATATCGCAGCTGCAGTCTGGTCTGCAATACACTCCTGTGACGCACATGTATGGGGGAGTCCATCACAGGATACCTGAATTCTCCTCAGACGTGATATTAGTGCCTATGGTGTTAATTACCACTGTGGCGACAGGACCGTAGAGGTGTCACACTGGCCACTATGCAATAAATTGATTCCAGGACGGAAGAATGTTAAACACAAACCATTGGTAGATGGAAAGATGATATTCCTTCCGTCTTTGCACATCTAAAATGGGATTAATTAAGAACTTTGTCAAAGCAATGAACAAGCAAACTGAAGCCTTTGCTTACTTGCGACAGACGTTTCTACTCATCAGTGATGCCAAGATAAGAGAGGGAGTTTTCATTGGCCACAAATCCAAGAGCTAGTAAATAATAGTAACTTTGATTGTCTTCTGCCTTCAAGAATGTCATTTTCAACTTTCTAGGCAACTACAAGGCGCCAGATTATGCTGAACAGGTTAAAGGACTTCTTCAGGCTTACAATTCAATGAAGTGCAACATGTCACTTAAAATACATTTCTTTCATTCACACCTGGACTTTTTCCCATCAAACCTCGGTGCTGTTAGTGATGAACATGGCGAAAAGTTTCATCAAGACGTTTTTCTAACTTCAATGAGGAAGTAGACAAACTCTACTGCCACCCAATAAAGGGAGCAATCCTAAAAGTCATAATTGCCTCTTTAACAAGCCTTTTAATATGACTTAGGACTTGTGCCAGATCAGAACCCCAAACTGCAGATGCTGCGTTTCGGGGTGACTGCCCCTCATCAGTGCAGTGTGTGGGATTGTGATCTGGCTGTATGAGAGGCTAAACCGGACCAGGGAATGTGGAGTCCCTCAATGCTGCTGACTATTGTTGGAATCTTGTCCGTGAATCATTGGATGGTGATTATAGAGGAAAATCAATGGCAAAACATTTCTAAACTTGATCGCTTTTGCTCACTTTTGCAATCGGAATATCACATGCAACTCCGAATGTAAAGAGTTAATCTCTTTTTTATTAAATTTTTGAAAACATTACAAGGTATGTATATAGTTGTAAACCAGAAAGTACAAAATAAGGAAACACAGTAATAATATCAGATAGATATGTGCTGGAGAATGACCAGCCAAAATTTTATACACCCTCTTCCAAAGTAGGGTCATCAGTCTCTTATTTATAGTCCAGAACACGAAAATAAAATGACCCTTCTCCGGGTACTGTGGTACACAGCTGAAGGGGGTATAAAAGAGCCCCATCAGAAATGCTATAACAATGGTCTTCTCATCATCAATTTGACTGTGCACAAAAGAACATTTATTGGGTTATCTCATAACGCTTTATCTCTTTCTTTGATTGAACCCATGATAGCGGGGCCTCAAAGAACTTGCCCAAAGTTGTGGACATCAAAGACGAGCCCATCGTCCGTGGATTTTCTCTATTCTACGTATATATTACTCGATTCCAGCGGAGCTGGAAGCTCAAGAGAGGGTGTGTTAAGATATAACTTTTTTTTTTTTTTACAACCAACAATTAAATAAACATTACAATAGTTGGTAAGAAGTAAGAAAAGAGGGAGGTAAAAAAATAAAAGATAAAAAGAAGGAGTAGAGAGATATAGAGGGCAAATCTAGAACCATTGGGGTCAGGCAAAGAAGAGGGTTAGATCAGAGAGGGATAGGGAGGAAGGATTACCCCAACCCTATGTCGGCCATAAGTCATGTCTCTGGAACGGCCTCGGAGAAAATACTCCTGAATTCGACCGAATGTTGGAAAAGAATCCATTCAGTCCAAACCACTGAGAACTTGTCACTAGAACCCGATGCGTCAGCCGCTAGCTCCTCCATCCAGAAAATGTCCATCATTTCCTTGAACCAGTCCAGCAAGGATGGAACCTGAGAAGTTCTCCAAAATCTTGGGATTAAGGCGCTGGCGGCCGAGATACAAAAACGGAGGATATCCCTCTTATGAAGCTTAACCTCCCTGGCGGTATGATTATGTCAGGAATTTTGTGCTAAAAGCGGTACCATTTTTTGGCATGGAAATTTGGTGTTATGTACTGTCGGCCTGCAATTCTTAGTAATTACCTGATCAAAGAAGACTCTAGTAGACCTCTTAGATGTGATAAAGTTTGAAACATAAAATCATGAATTATAATTAAATAAATAATATAATTTTATTCAATAACCAATAATCTTATACCTGGCGGTATGATTATGTCAGGAATTTTGTACTAAATGCGGTACCATTTTTTTTCGTAAAAAATTTCTTTTATGGGCCGAAATTTTATACTTTTTTTTTTCCCGCCCAGTACCGCCTCCAATGAGCCGCTGCGGCTCACAGAGAGGGAACCAGGAAGTCATATGGAGGCATCCGAAGGGGCTGTCACCGGCGATCACAGCGGTGGATCACCAGGAGAAGGGAAGGAGACTCCGCTGCCATTTACCCTGAGCGTCAGGGGCGGATCTACCATGGTGCAGCTGGCTCAGCTGCACCAGGGCCCCGACCGGGTAGGTGGCCCCTCAACCATCAGTAAGGGGCCCCCGTGACCCTGTGACAGAGGAGAGGAGGGTAACTAAGGGAAGCATCCTGCTTCCCTTGGGTGTTCCCGCCCCTCCTCTCGTCTGCAGCCTAGGCCCTAACCCTAGCCCTAACCCTGGCCCTAACCCTAACCCTAGCCCTAACCCTGGCCCTAGCCCTAACCCTAACCCTGGCCCTAACCCTAGCCCTAACCCTAACCCTGGCCCTAGCCCTAACCCTGGCCCTAACCCTAGCCCTAACCCTGGCCCTAACCCTGGCCCTAACCCTAGGAGAAGGGGGCGGCGCCAAGGGGCAGGTAAGACCTGCAATGGGCTCTGCCATCAACGTACCCCCTTCCCCTCCGGAACCCACCCGCGGCTGCTGGAGCAGGGGCGGCGGGGCACTGACAGCACCCCCCCGGAACTCACCCGCTGCTGGAACAGCCAGGGCGGCCGCGGCTGCTGGAACAGCCAGGGCGGCCACGGCTGCTGGAACAGCCAGGGCGGCCGCGGCTGCAGGAACAGGGGCGGCTGCTGGAGCAGGGGCGGCGGGCACTGAGAGCGCTTCCCTCTCCCCCCCCCTTCCCCCAAGACATCTCCCGCAGCTGTAGCAGGGGCGGCGGTGCTGGGCTCTGACCCCACCCCCCCACCCCCGCGGCCTCACAGTGAGCAGCGCAGCAGCTGCGTGTATTCCCGAGTGTGACTCGGGGTTACCGCTTCTAGTAGTGAAAGTTAACCCCGAGTTACACTCGGGAATACCGCTAGGAAGGTTACTAGGCCCCGGGAAGATAGATAGCAGAGCCACTTCAGGACAGCACACGACCTGTTTACCTGTTATCTGAGTGTAAGTCCTGAAGCAACTCCAAATTTGACAGTATTCAATGCATACATATAATTGCGTTTTTCTCACAAATCTTACATGATAGAGGAATTCTGAAGTTATTTCTGAACTCAGCATGAAAATTCGGTCACTGCCTTAGGTTCTATTCACATATCCTGTGTTTTATGTACGTATTGTATCCTTTTGTTTTTAGGACTGATGCCCATTGTAGTCTATGAGCCTTTTTATTTCTAAATCACCCACTCTAATCAATAGATCCATGGACATGGCCATCTGTGTTGCATGCATCCTACCGTTTTTAGCCTCTGATGGGTCGGAGAAACTTGGAAATAAATGTCAATCAATGATTAAAATGTGATGTAATAACACACTGATCAAAATCCATTTTTCTTGTACACAAAAATATAAAGAGATGTGAATGAACTCTTATTGTAGGTTATGATGCATAAGGTCTACTCTTATTTAATAATGCTTTGTGTACAAGGGTGGACCTGCGTTCCTACACTCCCCTGAAGACGGATTCATGTATAGTCATAGTAATGTCTGTGTATTAATGTTTTTAGAATTTAGGATGCAATATAGTTTTAAGCCATGAGATGTCGCCACCTGCTATGCATTACCATAAGGTAGAGTGAAGTGTGGCCAGATGACCGGCCCACAGTGAGGTGGGGGCACAAGCATAGACAAAGGGTGTGAGTTCCTGGAGGGGAGTCAGGAGTGTATGTAGTGAAAGACTAAGAAACAAGATGTGTGTTAGTATTTTGGATCTGTATTGACATTCTGTGAATTTTGCCCCTTTTCAAAATGGTGTCTGCTGCTTCACTCCTGATCATGTGATCCTGCCCCCTGCTTTTATAAAACTCTGCCTACTGTCTACCTATAATCGAGTATCCAGTTTGAATCGCAGGCTTTCTAAGTGTGTTCCACCTCCTGCTGATCCACTCCAGCTATTCCAGCTACTGCCTTGGACTTCAGCAATCTCACCATCCTCAGCTGCTCTCCTGCTTTCAGCTGTCTGTGTTTAGTTCCTGACTTTGCTCCAGCTTCACCAGCCCTGTGTCTTGTAAGCCTTGTGTGTCCTGCTAGTACTAAATGAACTATCTATTATATAATCGCGAATAGCTTTTTTGCCCCTTCCGGCGCTACTTCCGGCGTGGTCATGTGGATATGCGCGAAGCATTGGCCGCGAAGCGTTCTAACTCGACTCGCAATGGCCGCGCAGCGGCCATTGCGAGTCTCAGGCACACGGCGAAGCATTGCCCGCGTAGCGGGCATTGCGAGCCATTGCCCACCCACACCCCGCCGATGCCGCCCGCACTGCCTCCGCTCCCCGCTACCCACATCTCGCCCGGGGACCATGGAGCGGAGGCGACGCAGCCCACCTGCAACTATGGAGCTGCCCCCTGTGCCTCCCCCCCAGCCCCGATCCACAGCCCATCACCGCTCCCCAGCCCCGCACCGCCCCCCAGCACCGCACACCCCCAACGCCGCACAGACCCCCCCTCACTGCCCGCACACCTCCGCCGCCAGCCCCCATCCACAGCCTAGCACCGCCCCCCAGCCCCGCTCCCCAGCCCCGCAATGTCCGCACCCCACCCCCCATATGTCCGCACCCCCCCATTATGTCCGCACACCCCCACATTATGTCCGCACACCCCCACATTATGTCCGCACACCCCCACATTATGTCCGCACACCCCCCATTATGTCCGCAGACCCCTCCCATATGTGCTCACACCCTCCCCCCCATATGTCCTCACACCCCCCACAATATGTCCGTGCACCCCCCCATATGTCCGCACCCCCCCCAAACCCCCACAATATGTCCGCACGCCCCCCCATATGTCCTCACCCCCCCAACCCACCCCAATATCTCCTCACACCCCCCCACAATATGTCCACACACACCCCATATGTCCTCACCCCCCCACACACCCCACAATATGTCCTCACACCCTCCCACAATATGTCCTCACACCCCCAAACCCCCCCAATATGTCCTCACACCCCCCCATATGTCCTCACCCCCCCAAACCCCCCCAATATGTCCTCACCCCCCCCACAATATGTCCTCTCCCCCCCAAACCCCCCAATATGTCTTCACACCCCCCCACAATATGTCCGCACACCCCCAAACCCCCCCAATATGTCCTCACACACCCCCCCACAATATGTCCGCACCCCCCCCATATGTCCTCACCCCCCCAAACCCCCCCAGTATGTCCTCACACCCCCCCACAATATGTCCTCTCCCCCCCAAACCCCCCAATATGTCCTCACACCCCCCCACAATATGTCTGCACACCCCCAAACCCCCCCAATATGTCCTCACCCCCCCCCACAATATGTCCGCACCCCCCCCCAACCCCCAACCCCGACGCCGTAGATCACTTACCTGTCTTCATGACATCTGCTTCGTCAGGTCCAGGTCCAGTCCTCCCTCCGGCCCAGGCATCCTCTTCCTTCAGCCCGGGCCACGAGTCTTCCATCCGGCGGTCTTCTTTCTTCCTACAGCGAGCTCCGGGTCCTCGATGTTCCCTCTTCGGTCCGCTCCGCTGACTGAGAAATAAAGATGGCCGCCGCGAGTTTCTGGAAGCCCCGCCCACGGATCCAAATCGCACCAATCACATTCAAATACACACCAACCAATCTCATTCATACATTTTTATCAATGGGAAAAAACACTTTTACTATTCCACTACGGCCAATCAGATTCGAGCCTCATTCATCCATGTTTCTCAATGGGAAAAATTCACTACATTTAAAGACAATAAAAATAAATAAATACACATAAAAATATTTAAAAATACAAAAAAATTCACTTAAAATAACAAATAATAAATAAATTTAATAATAATAAAAATACTAAAAAAAAAAAAATAATAATATAAATAATAAATAATAAAATAAAAAATAATAATAATAATAAAAAAAAAAAAAATTAATATATAAAATTAATATATTAATTACATTAACTAATTAAAATAAAAAAAAAATTAATCTAATACAAATAAATTTAATTAAAATAAAAAATTAATATACAAATAATAAAAATAATAAATAATAAAATAAATCAAAATTAAAAAAATAAATAAATAAAATAAAAATATATATAATTAAAATATTAATAACATTAACTAATTCTAAGAAAATCAAATTACTCAAATAAAAAAAATTCAATTAAAATAAAAAAAAATAATATTATAAAAATATTAAATAATAAATAATTACAATAATAAAATAATAAATAATAAAAAAAAATATTCCATATAAAAATTCATAACATTAACTAATTCTAATAAAATAAAACAAATAAATAAAATATTCATAACATTAAGTTATTCAAAAAAAATGTAAATAAAAAAAAAAAATAAAAAATAATATAGCTACTATAATCTAATTAACGCACATTCTAGAATCCCGATGCATTTGCATCGGGCTCACAGCTAGTTGTTTATAATTCAGATACAGCTCTATGGATATCGGGATTCTTTAAAGGCTGTACTGCACCAATAGGATTTGGACTTGTTTTTCTGTTGAATCCCTTTCCAAGGTCTCTGGGGGGTTTATTACTCTTGGACTGTGTTTTTCTCCACCGGTTTCTCCCAGTGAGAATTATCTTCAGAGACGTTCATGTTTATGTGATCTTGCAAGAACTATTTCCAGAGACTTTCAGTATTACATGTTTGATGAACTTTCTTTTGCTGCACATCACCTTATATCTGCCACGTGTGTTAAATATAGACTTGTTCACCTTAAATTTGGCTCCAGTGTTGTTTGTGCTCCCAATTGTTAAGAGATCCCTGAGCAATCCTACAGTATATTACAATGGCTTCAGGAGGAGATAGTATGACTAGGCTCAGAGTATAGATATAGCTCTACGTAGGCAGACAGTGAACAGGGGGACTTCTACCAGGCTGACTCTGTGAAAAGGTGCGGACAGGTGTTAGCCAGCTAACGGGTGACCTTAGAAAGAAAATTATTATTATTATTTTTTATTTATATAGTACCATTAATTCCATGGTGCTGTACATGAGAAAGGGTTAAATACAAAATTATATATATGCGTATAGTTTACAGTAAACTTATTAACAACGACAGACTGGTACAGAGGGGAGAAGACCCTGCCCTTGTGGGTTTACATTCTACAGATTATGTGGATTACATTCAACAATTATGTGGATCCCATGAGGAATCTGATGGCATGGGACTAGACAAGACAGAGACAAGGTTTTGAGTTTAAGTCTGTATTCACATAGGTGCAGCAAACAAGTCCAGGTGAGGGTGCAAACAAACAGTGAGGCACAGCAAACAAGTGTTTAAGTAGAAACAAACTAGACAAAGTCCTGAAATTAAATGCGGAGTGCGGCCGATGCAGTAAATGTGATAGTCCCAGAAAACAGTCTCGTAGCAGATATCTGTGAAGCAAGCAAATGGTTAATTAGTGTATACTTGGGCCGAAAATATGTTCCGAACAAGGTAACAGCAGTCTGTGATTGTGTACACTGGCAACTAAATAAAAGTCATGAGTCTTACAGACTGTGGAAGTCAGCAGGCAGATTGAGAAGCTCTCCTTGGAAGTATTGATGGATAACTGCAAACAGCCAGAACCAGGATGGTGCACAGCCGATTACAGGCAGCTGGTAAAGCTAGGGAAGATCTGGACCTCAGGAGGAACTGGAGCAGCAGAAGGTCTGAACAGCAGAGTATAATGAGCAGCAGCAGAGTAGTCAGAAGAGCCAAGTTGGGAGTAATTTAGGAGCCAATTAGCACAAAATCCTAAGGCAGGGAATGGATCCAGGACCAGGACTTAAATAGGTAGAACCAACAGTAAGTTCAAGATCATGACGAAGTAATAGATGCCATCTTAGATGAGGGCAAAGAGACACAGACAGTCCCATGGAAAACCCGGAATCCTTACAGTAGCGCACTGACACAGGGACTTTGGCTCTAGGAGCAGCTCCAGGAAGTAGCATAGCTGTGCCTGATATCCTAGCCACAGCGAAACACATAGACCTGTGTGGCAAAGTGTTTGTGGGACGCAGACAAGCCATCCTTTCCATTCTTACCTCATAGCCTTTGTGAGATGTTGACATCATGCTTGTAGCTCTGTCTGAAGACCCGGCTTGTGCTGGGGAGAAGAGAACACAATATGGAACCTGCACAGAATTAGCGGTTTGTTTAGGTGCTGGCTGCAGGGGCCCTTGGTAGTTGATGGCGAGATGGAGCTGAGCCTGCCCCGGCAGCTCTCCAGTGCAATAGTTTAGTTATGAAGTGCCCCCGGTTAGGGCCAAAGTATTTACAAAGTCAATTAAAGTCTTTAGAACGAGTTTACTAAAACAGTCTAGTGAATCATGGGTACAATGTTTGAACGTTGCATAAGAAGGAATATTCACAGTTGCTAGCTGGCTGTCCCCCAGGTCCCGATACCGCTTGGCTCTCGATCTCCGACATTGCTGATACACAGTGGCGACCTGTTTGCCAGAGTCATTTGTCAGGAAAGCGCCAAATAGGCACTGGAGGGTATAACCACTTTCCGGGCACCCACTGGAGGCAGGAGGCTTGCCCCGTACTGAAGGGGGGGGGCACATTTACTTAGTTTTCAGTCCAGGTCCCGAGTCCTGGACACCAATCCCGGGGTGCCCAAACAAATTAAAGGGGGGTGTTAGTTCCAGTACCTACGAGGCCTCCTTTACTTGGGACTCTCCTCTTCATAACTCGCATAGCTAACAATTTTATAGGCCGACTTCTGCCCCCAAGGAGTATGCTTAACTCTTCCCAGTAACTGCCACGTTGGACTAAGGAGAGTCCGGCTACCATGCGTGACAGTGGTGCACGGACCAATGTTGTCCGGTGCACAACACAAAACACACGGGGAGACACCGGGGGGGACAAATACAGCAGAGGGCCCTGCTCATAGGGAACAGGGAAGAGGTGACCTCCTGCACTCACCTGCGGCTGTGCTCTGATCTCCATACCGTCCCTATAGAGGTTCTTTCAACCTGTCACCGAGTAGGCTATCTAGTCCCCCACTGGCCCTGATGTTACCCCTCAGTAGGCAATGGCTGGCAGGAGCCCTAGTTCCAACCACTACAATGATAACAACAAGAGGGAAGGGGAGACAGACAGGAAAACAACACAGGCAACTTCACGCCTAATGCCTCACTCCTTGACAGTAGACAGCTTAGCCAGCTCTCCAGAGAACTTCCTTATTCTCAGTAAGTTTAACCAGCAATGGGTTCAATAACCAGCAAAGCATGCTGGAACCATGTAACCATATAAAGAGGATGGGAGTAATCACAGAGTAGCCACACCTGGACAAGAACTAGCTAGCTTCCGAGCAAACAGAAACTGGCATTAACTCCTTAACTGCGAAAGGAAAGAAACATGTTTAATTTGAAGTCCCAATACAGACATGATACAGAGGTCCCAAACCAGTCTCAAGCCTCCCATGTCAGAGAGACCATCTTGACGGTAACCATGCTAACCTAGTCAGGTCACACATACACAATTCAACAAATTAAACATAGGCAGGGAGACATGATACATGACCCCCGTATTTTCTGAAGAGGAAGAAAGTGAATCTCTTCACCCAGGTAGTTGTGAGAAGTAAAGATGGACGTTCAGTGATGAGATATGATTTCTTTCTATGGACAGCTGGTAACGAGGTGGTTGGTCAAGAACCATGAGCAAAAAGTCACAGTTTTACAACAGTATAATGAGGTGATATAGAGTGACTGTAAACTTTCCATTTTACCCTGGACACCCCATTAAAGGGAACCTGACATCTGCCCAAACCATCATTCACTATACACTGGCTGCACGATTTCAGCTGTGTACATTATACTATGTAAAATGATGCAACGTGTCAGTGTAAACAAAAGCTGGCCGAGGAGAATGGCCGAAATTTATCATTCACAGTTTTTAAGTCATTTTTTTTATTTTTTGTCTTGTGATATCCGTTATGGTACCTTTACACGCCGCTACCGAGGGTAGCAACAGGTAGGCACCGCACGTGCACCGCGCGGGTTTTCAACGGTTCCTAACGGTACCTGATTTTGCAATTACACGCCGCTACAAGGTGCTCCACAGAAGGTATTTTCGTTCCCCAGAAGTGCCGACGGGTGCCGCAGGTTACCTTCTGTAGAGCACCTTCCCTGATTTACACACCGCTACCACAAGGGAATCTGGGTGTACATATTGTGCGCCATAACTACATAGGCGTGACAGAGTTGTGTATTACGCGACGCTCGTACGGTGATTGGACAAAGCAATACCATTATGATTGGCCAGCCAGCGCAGGGAGGCTGCCTAATACATGACGCTATAGCAAATGTGTAGTGTGACTGGTCATCTCGTTAAATATGCCGCCCTGTGCAGGGACAGCCAATGGGTACACAGTAGTCCCCACCAATGATAGCTGATGGGGCGTGGTATACATGACGCTCAAGCACGCCCCAGGGAACTCAAATACCATACCTGTGCCCCGATTACACGCCGCCACCATAGGGGTTATACCTGCTTGTTTTTTCAGCACGGCTGAAAAACAGGTATCCAAAGAGATGGGAAGGTACAACCTGAATTACACGCCGCCACTTCGCGGTGTTTTGAAGGTAAAAGGCCCAATTGTCTCCGACACCTGCCGGTTTCTACCTTTCGGTAGCGGCGTGTAAAGGTACCATTACTGATTCTTCAAAATGTTCCACCCAGATGTTGAATTTTGTTCAAAGTCAAAAATCAGCGTTATTGCTGTCATTAACAATTTTTTTCATGACAAAAAGTTTCAAAAATTTAGCAAAAAAAGTTCTGATGTTCAATAAAAATCCCTGGAGCACACGTGCGCGAAAGTTTAGAGGATTTTCAAGACGTCGCAAAAAATAATGGATTAGTTGAAAACATGTAGAAAGCCTAAACCAAGCCCATAACGGTGAACAAAAAAAAACCATACACACACATAAAAAAGTGAATGACAGCGCGATCTGAGGGGTTAACACACGAGGCTGGATCACTGATCCGCATCTGTTACCTGCACATGTCAGCTGATGAGATCACCCGGCATGTGCAGGGAATAATGCAAGTCATCCTGTAATTTCTAAAGAGTTGCAACTGGGGGGGGGGGGGGTTCGGTGCACCATAAACCCGCAATGATCAGCAGCCACTTGACGCAATCACAGGGTACCGACAGGTTGACATGACAGCGTGCTCCCATAGCAGTTCCCTGATCCTCTGTACTACTGTCCCTGGAAAGTTCCATTTGAGTGGCACGTGGGCATAAAGCCTTCCAGCCTCCAGTTCTGTGCAGGGCTGGGGAAACTCCAGGCCTCAAGAGTCGCCAACAGGTCATGTTTTCAGAATTTCCTTAACATTCCAAATGGGTTGGACTCATCACCAGTGTCGGTTAATTTTATTATCACATGTAAAATTCTAAGGAAATCCTGAAAACATTACCTGTTGGCGACCCTTGAGGCATGGAGTTCCCCACTCCTGACCCAGGGACTGGTACTACTTGCCGCTTGTTCCTTTGGAGCAGCTCCTTCTGTGTCCTCACTTGACCTCTCCTTCGCCCTATTACACTTAGCTAACCCAACCCCCCTACCAGGAAGTGAGTCACATGCCCATATAAGGTATCCAGTGCTCAGTCTCCTAATAAGAGATCAGGAAGTGTGTTTTAGATTCATTCTTTCAGCAGAGGGAATGACACGCCCACTCCAGGGCAATGTGGATAGTCGGGACTGGGTCGGTTGTTACCTTCCTTTTTTGTTCGTGGGAAGTCAAGTTGATGTCCTGGCTTCGTGGCCCTGGTGTCATTAAATAGAAGGGATGCAGGCTTTGATAACAGGGGAGAATGGGAAAAAGGGGAATTTGTGACACCACCCGCAGTGTGCGGCCGCTGCTGCTGTAGAGCCTCTGGAGACGATGACTGGCAGCCTAGGTGGTTTCGCTCCCTGCGGGCGGAGCGAGATCCCCAAGACAGTGGGTAGAGAAGTCAGTTCATTCTTGGCCAGTGTTATCGGGTAATCAGCACCTCAGTTTATCAGGTGGCTTCTGCAGTCGGTGGATGCCACAAAGAAAAGTCTCACTTCTGTTGGAGTTCTGTACCTTTACTTCAATACACCAACCAGGCCGCCAGGTGCTTCTGTGGCGCCCCTGCAACCAGGGTGGCTACATAGGGAACTGCAGCCAGGCAGGAAGATAGACAGTTTGTGCAACAAACACCCTCACAGCACACACACACCCACAAGAGGCGGCACCCAACCCGGAGCCCGGGACTCTAGGCGGGCAAGGGGTGGTGGGTTTAGAGGAAAGTGGGTGGGAAAGAATGTAGATCAGGTGACAGAGAGCACAAATAGAGGAGAAGGAGGAGGAAGGAGTTAGTAGACCACAGTGAGCCGAGAGGTAAAGACCAGCAGACAGTGACACATCCCGGTGGGATTGGTCTCCCTGGAGATTCAGAATCCACAGAGTCATAGAAACCATGGAGAGAAAGCTCGTCCATAGCCAGCATCCCAAGGGAGTGTGAGGACAGAGACCGGACCAGCATCACTAGGTCAGAGGAACACGTCAGCACTGACTAACTGGTGGAGTAGTTTTCCCTGATTGTGCTGGAATAACACGGGTTAGATAGAGTCTGGTAACACCTTGGAAGATAGGGTTACTGCAGGCTAGGCACACACCAGAGTCTCGGTTCTGAGGGGAACTGAAGTTCCATACCGGCTTCCCAGACAAACCGACGGGGTGCTCTAATTCCAGGTTGGAGTGCCCACAACAGGGTTAAAGGCACAGCAGCAGCAGCTGGGGCGTGTCCGGAATGAGGAGCTGAGCGGACGCACTGCGCGAGAGCTCCCGCCAGCACCCAGCGATCATCAGCCCTAAACGGCCCGTACTGCCCGGTACCTGCTCCAGGATGGGCCCTAAGAAGCCCAAGACGGCTCAGCAGCCTCCGGTCCCGCCACCAGATCAGAGGACTGTGCTGGAGGCCTTCAAGCCGCGGGAGACTGGCGCGACCCGGAAGCCGGCGCCATCTTCCCCACAGCACACAGAGGAGGGGGAGGCCTTCACAGCCGCGCTGGAAGGACACGAGATGGCCACAGAGGTAGGACAGGGGCACACTGAATCAAACACAGCGGCCCTGGGGGACCCCAGATCAGCTACAAGCCCAGGCTCAGTGTCCACAGATCTTTCTGGCCCCCCTTCCCCACTGTATTATGGCAGATATGAGGCACTCATGGTGGACGACCCCGGGCACATGATTACACCTCTGCCCCAGAGGGAGGACGCCCTGAGAAGGGGTAGATCTAAAGGGGAACCCTTACAGACCCTGAGGGACCCCCCTGCACCTTTGACCGCCCGAAGGGCCTCTCAGCACCCCCACTCTCAAAGCTACCCAGCGGGCCGTGGCAGTGATGAGCCCTCCAAACTAGGAGAGGCTCCAGTGGACTTTGCTCAAATAACCCCAGGCAACTGGCAAGCACTCCTCGCTCTCATACCCTCCAAAGAGGATTTTAAATCCCTGATTAATGAAGTGAAGGAAACATGCAGGGTAGAAATTGCCACTGTCAGAAAGGACATACATCAGCTTTCTGGCAGGATGGATTCTCTGGAGGAGGACCATGATGTCACCAGAACCCACTTAGGTGAATTGCATGACCTAGTTCTATCACAACAACAAGCCATAGACGCTTTCCAGAATCACTTAGAGGACTTGGACAATAGAGGACGGCGGTGCAATATCAGAGTCCGAGGGGTCCCCGAATAGGAGGACCATGAATCCCCAAAAACTATCCTTCAGTCCATATTTAACACTATTCTGGGTGACCCCCCCTCCTCGACAATAAAAATGGACAGAGCTCACAGAGCCCTTAAATCTAAGGGACTATCCGCCCAACCCAGAGACATTATTTGTTGTCTACACGACTTTGAGTTAAAGGAGAAGATTATGGCTGCAGCAAGGAATCTCGGGCCCACGCATTTCGCTGGAGGAGAGGTCCACCTGTTCCCTGATCTATCCTTGATTACTCTGCAGAAAAGGAGACACCTCAAGCCTCTTACTAAGGTTCTTATGGAACAACAAATTGCATACAGATGGGGCTATCCTTTTGCCCTTATTGCTCGCCGGAACGGTCGTACGGCCATTCTTCGCACCCCAGCAGATTCGCCGGCCTTCTGCAGAGAGCTGGATATCCCTCCTATGGAACTACCCCACTGGAACATCATACTTCCGGGTCTACCTCCGACCTCGGTTTGGTCTGGGGGACCCCCCCGGAGGGCCTCTAGGAAGAGAGGGGGGGGTCGTGGGCTTCCCTCCTCCCGTCGTCCTCGTTGATTACACTGGTGTCACCTGAAGTGTTTTTCTTTCCCATATTTCACCTATGTTCATTTGGGCCCCTTGGGGTACCAAATAGGTGCCTATCTAATATTATACTTATGTTTACAGGTCTATGTTTTCCTTGAAATTTCATGTAAAAGCTGGAAACTTTTTCACTACAGGGTTTGGGGATGCCATCCCCTTTCCCGGTTCTTTCATTTTTTTTTTTTCTACATAAAGGCGGGATCCCTCTCGTTCGCTGTGGCGGTGTCTACTCTTCGTTGGGGGTCATGGTTTTTTCTCCCCCCCCTCGAACTGAGGCGTTATACTCGCCGGCTCTAGATGACCGGAGCGGATCCCCCCTCTGTTTTTTCTGGACAACGAACTGGGTTGAATTTCTTTCCCCCCATACCTTTTGGGTGTGGTGGTCAACCCTTCATCGAGGTCCAGCCGGGCAATTGTCCGGGAAAATTATGTCCACAAGGACTAGTTCACTTTACTTTTCCCTTTTGTTGTTTATATGTATTTGCTGTTCTGTTTTTTCTGCTCCCTTTCTATTTCTCTCCCTCCCCCGCCCCCTCCTCAGGGTCCAGGGATGCCTATACCTACGATATACTACACCCGTAGATTGCCACCTATGGTCCGTCTGGTAACACTGAATGTGCGGGGTCTTAATTCACCCGCAAACGTAAACTTACTTTGCATGAGTTAAAAGCCCTGAGGGCGGACATAGCCTTCCTCCAAGAAACGCATTATGATGCTGGGGGCTCATTTGCCTTTGCCGGGGGTGCCTACCCGTCCAGTTACTCAGCATTCTCTAATAATAAGAAGGGTGGCGTTGCCATTTTAATCTCAGCCAATTGTCCAGTCCATGTCCAGCAATCACATAGTGATCCAGGAGGCAGATATGTGGTCCTGGAGGCCCAACTGGGTTCGCAGAAATTGATTTTGGCAAACATCTATGCTCCAAACTCGGGCCAGGTTCCCTTCTTTAGGAGGATCCTCTCTCTTCTCCGTGGTCTTCCTCCAGCTCCCATTCTATTGGGAGGGGACTTCAATGCTCCCTTCTCATGTACACAGGACCGCCACTCGGTCAGGGGAATCCCCCCACGGAGGGCCTACAAAGGCTATCTCTAGCATTTAGGAAGCTGATCAGAGAGGAGATCTTATTTGATACGTGGAGAGTGGATCACCCTGGAGAGAGATCCTTTTCATATTACTCGGCCCCCCATCAGACGCACACAAGAATTGACTACTTTTTTGTAAGCAGTGCCTTGCTTCGTCTGATGGCGGGTTCTGAGCTGGGGTCCATAACTTGGTCAGATCACTCGCCTGTGATCCTTGATCTTAGGGACTCCCCGGCCCCGAGGTCTTTCGGGCAATGGCGCTTGAATGAATTTCTGATAAAAGATTCCCAAGTTAGAGCCTCGTTGCAGGCACACTTGGAAGAATACTTCCAATTCAATCAAACATCGGTTTCATCAACATCTGTACTTTGGGAGGCCCATAAAGCGGTGATGAGAGGACACTGTATTAGAGAGGGTACCAAGGTTAAAAGAGATGATGTTACCCGGCGCCGTACGCTGACCTCTCAGCTGACGACCCTAGAGGCTAAACTGACGGCCAATCCGTCTCTCCCTGTACTACGTGAAGTGCTGGGTCTACGCGAAAAGTTAAAAGACATTTCAATTAAAAAAGTGGAAAAACTACTTCTGTACTCTAAGCAGAGATATTATGAAAGAGGGAATAAAGCCCACTCCTTATTAGCACGACGGCTTAAAGAACGCACCTCTAGAGCCTGCCCACAGGCCCTGAGAGACACTGATGGCACGATCCACTATAATCCCACAAGCATTTCTAATGTTTTCCTATCTTATTACACACGTCTCTATAATCTGAGTGACCACGGGGGGGGGGGGGGCGTCCCTCGGAGGGGCGGGGACGTGGAGAGTTATCTCAGCAACCTTAACCTCCCAAGGTTCCCACCGGAAGCGCTAGTATCCTTAGACCAGCCGATCACTTGCGAGGAGGTGGAGGAGATTCTACAGGATCTTCCGCAGGGAAAGGCCCCAGGACCGGACGGTCTTACATATGTATACTATAAAACCTTTGCCAAAATCCTCCTCCCCCACATGACCTCCCTATTTAACTCCTTTATGGAAGGCGCAGAAATCCCCTCCTCAATGTCACATTCCCACTTGGTGCTTCTCCCTAAACCGCCCAGGGATCCTATGGACTGCGCTAATTATAGGCCTATTGCATTATTGAACTCGGATATAAAAATCTATGCCAAAATTTTGGCAAACAGGCTAGGTCCTTGGCTCCCTCAAGTTGTCCACAAGGATCAAGTTGGGTTTATACCCTGCCGACAAGGAGGTGATAACACAAGACGTATAATAGACTTGATAGATGTGGCCAACAGACGGAGCCAACAGATGCTGGCCTTAAGCCTGGATGCCGAAAAGGCTTTTGACCGCTTAGATTGGACTTTTATGTTCATATGCCTCCGGTCCTTTGGCCTCCCGGGGAGATTCCTCACCGCAATCAAAGCCCTTTACAGAACTCCCACTGCCTCTATCAAACTTCCCTTTATCACGTCCCCCTCCTTCCCTATATCTAATGGGACAAGGCAGGGATGCCCGCTTTCCCCCCTCCTCTTTGCTTTGTGTATTGAACCGCTAGCCGCTGATATCCGTAACAATCCAAACATTTCAGGAATGGCTCTCAGCACGAAGGAATTTAAAATATCCCTTTTTGCTGATGATGTCCTTCTTACATTGACGAATCTCCACGTCTCCCTCCCTAATCTGATGTCCTCCCTAAAAACATATGGCTCTCTCTCGGGCTATAAGGTGAATCGGAGTAAGACAGAGGCTCTACCCATCAATATTCCACCTGATGTATTGAACTATTTAACCCTGAATTTCAAATTCAGATGGAAGACGGACACTATAAAGTACTTAGGGGTCAATATTTCGGCTTCCTTTGGTACCCTCTATAAACATAACTTTCCCTGCTCTTTAAGGACCTGAGGGCCCTCCTTTTTAAATGGGCACCTCTATCTTTGTCCTGGTTGGGCAGGATTGCTGCAGTAAAAATGACATTACTCCCCAAGCTTCTGTACTACTTCGAGACCTTACCTGTGACGGTCCCTCTGGGGGATCTTAGATCCCTCCAGACGGCCATCATGAGATTTGTGTGGAATAATAAGAGACATAGAATAGCAAAAGACACTATGACAACCCATAGATCCCGGGGTGGCCTCTCGGTTCCGGACATAGTGCGGTATTACTGGGCCGCTCACCTCAGACGAATCCCGTCCTGGTCGGCTCTCTGGGCATATAACAAATGGACGGAAATTGAAAAACTGTGGATGGCACCCGTTCATCCCAACTCATTATTATGGCCGCCCGCCCAGGTGGTTCCACACAGCCCATTGCTGGGTCCAATGCAAGTGACCTGGGAGGTTTGGAAGCATTGCCAAAAGAAATTTGCCCTGGCCTCCCCATCGTCACCAATGGTTTCATTTATTTACCACCCCTTGTTGCCGGGGGGGATGGAGCCGGCGATGGTCCATCCATGGCTTTCCGCAGGCCTTTTTAGGTTCGCAGATATAGTAGACAAAAGGACTATGGGACTCCGACCCTTTGAAGACCTGAAACGTACCCCGCCTCTCACTAATAGAGCTTTTTATCAGTACCTCCAAATCCGGGACTTTGCCACCTCCCTATATGGCTCCTTGGGGGTTTCGGTCCCAACTGATTTCGAAAAAATATGCAGGAGGGGAACGAGCACTAAGGGTTTGATATCAGAAATATATCAACTTCTAGCTGTCCTGGGCCGAGGAGACAG
Source organism: Allobates femoralis (assembly GCA_033576535.1). Lineage (NCBI taxonomy): Eukaryota > Metazoa > Chordata > Amphibia > Anura > Aromobatidae > Allobates > Allobates femoralis. The sequence goes on from JARQOC010000005.1 coordinate 38,027,036, forward strand.
AGGGAACTTTTCCTACATGACGAAATGGGAAGCCCTTCTGGGCAGACAGATTCCCCCCCAGACCTGGCAATACATTTGGGATAGAGCATCTAAAACCTCCATATGCACACTCTATAAGGAAAATCAATATAAACTCATGATGTTTTGGTATCACACCCCCGAATTCCTTCACAAACTAAACCCACTTCTGCCTGACACTTGCTGGCGGTGCAGTGGAGATGTGGGAGATCTGCTCCATATTTTTTGGTCTTGTCCGAAGCTGAAGGACTTCTGGAGGTCTGTAAGAAATCTTATCTCGCAGGTTCTGTATATTGATATGGAGCCGGACCCAATGGTATACCTCCTCAACGCACACACTGGACGGGTGGGCAAACTGGCCTCTAAGCTTCTTCTGCACATTCTTACAGCAGCTAGATGTCTGATCGCCCTCTTTTGGAGGAGATTGGAGCCCCTTCCCTCAGGGATATATTCACTAGGCTGTTAGATATCAGGAGGATGGAATACCTGACGGCCCTGTTGGCGGCCAAGGTCGACCAATTTAACCAGGCCTGGGCCCCATGGGATTACTTTGCTGCCCAGGAGGGTATTTAGAGATGAGGCATTTTCCCTGGCCCTGGGGGGTACCACTCCCTTAACCCTTCCTCCCCTACCTTTCCTCTCCCATCCCAGTCCCCCCCTACCTACCTCCCTCCCTCCCTCCCTAACCCCCCTACCTACTCTTCTACCTTTGTTATATTCTTTTTAGTTCTTTCTGGTTGTTATTAATCCCACTGTTCCCTACCGTTGATTATTTGATGTCTTAGGGAAGGATTAGATCTGGTGACCCTACACTCTTAGATGTTTCTTCTGGGAAATTTACTTGATCATATTGATTACTTGGAGGTAGTAGATCATCACCACCAATGACTTAAAACATATTTGGAGATACGGACACTACCCTCCTAAGGATCCCACCTTAAAATTACCAGTATTTAACTTACTTGAAGCTCCTTCCCTATATTGTTGTATTATTGCAATTTATTCGATGGTACTCTGTTTTTCCTTGTATTATATAAATTCAATAAAAACTTATTGTTGACAAAAAAAAAAAAAAAGGCACAGCAGCAACCACGAGGACCCACAAGGGGCCGAGCTGCCGCCATATAACCCGCGGAGAGAACAGAGAGGGAAAGAACAGCCTGAAAGGACACTTAGAAGGAGTGAGGGGTCTCAGAGCGACAGCCTGGCTGCACAGGGTTGAGTGTTCCCGGAGTTAACTGAACTGTGTTGAGAACTGTACTGTGCATTGCTGTGAACTGCTTGAAGGACTAGAGAGTAAACCGGTGAACCCTGCTTCTGTGTCCGTGTCTGATTCCAGGTATACAGAACTGTGCTTTTCATACCTTTTATCCTGCCAGGAGCAGCCCGACCCGCGGTGGGCTCATCCATCCAGCTGCAGCCCATCCATCCCTCCATCCTCCTGGCAGAGCTGCGCTGCAGCGGTGGTCCCATCACTGACCACAACCCGTGGGTGGCGTCACGATGAACTAATCCCTGTAAATACTCCTTTACTTGTGAGAACCCGGGACACAGACCGGACTAGGACCTCCATGACATCCCCAGCAGTACCCCAGTCCGATACCGAGTACCCCGTCCCAGTGGGTTCCACAACTTGACGTCACGAACAGGATGGACCCGGTCCCTCATTGGGTAGACAGGGTCAATCTCTTAATACCTCCAAAGTTCATTTGACACCTAAATAAAAACTGCCGCTTTTTCAGGACTACTTACATCATCACAACAAGCAAAGACACAAGAACACAAGAGCTCCAATTCTCCTTAGATGTGGCATTACAAGTGATGTTAGGGCAATACCATTTGTGGCAACCAGATACAGATGCACCACATGTGCACAACTGTTGGCTGCTGGATACGATCTATTGGATGATTACTGGATGTGTGAGCTTCGCCTTCGTTGTCGTCTCATCCTAATAGCGGCTTTTTCTAATGAATAAGCCACTAAGGACGACTCAGTGACTTCTTAGTGATTTTTTGATCATGTTCTTTAAACGACAGGTGTGAAAATGTGTGCTTTTCCCGATGAGATTGCTTCATTAGGAGCCTTTATGATGTCTGAGTGACAGGACTCAGGCTAAGGGTCATATGTAGGACTAGAGGAATGTATCATCATGTCTAGTCAGGTAGATGGTATGGAGTTCTGAAATGTCAATTATCCGGAGCTCCAGTTTTTGCATAACTCGCACATCCTCACCTTCACCACTGCCAGAGGGGTAACGTTGTATCGTGGTACCTACACAATGCAGGACCCTCAGGCTCACAGGGGATAGTGCGGCCTGAATGTAACACATTTTCCTGATAATCCTTCAATGTGTTTATGTTCCTTTAAGTGACGGGCTTATAAGGCAACCATAGAACTAATTACTTTTAAGGGTCCATCATCGGTAGACAGGGTCAATCTCTTAATACCTCCAAAGTGCATTTGACACCTAAATAAAAACTGCCGCTTTTTCAGGACTACTTACATCATCACAACAAGCAAAGACACAAGAAAGCTCAAGTACAGATGTACTCAATTGAAATTTTTGCATGTGCAACTTTTTGATTATCAACAAAACCAGCCGGAAATATCTCCATAACTGTGGCCAAATGTTTAGCCCAGTGCCGGGACAAGGCATTTTGGTGCCCTAGGCAGGTAAGGCAAACGGCGCCCCCCCGTGGCCACGCATTGGGCAATAAAGTCCACTTTTTTTCTATTTTTTGTGCTGTTTTTCCTTTTTTTACACTCTCTCTATTATATATTACATACACACAGACACACACACACACACTTGAGACTGCTGTGGGCTGAATACACAATAGCTGTATCAGTCACGGTTCTGATGATTCTTGGTGCCAGCACCAATCTGTCCACGGTGTTTCTGGAGAGCTGCAGCTTGCAGATTGCTTCAGGGTGCCCCCTTCCTGATCACCAGCGCTCCGGCATTCAGCCTGCTGAGCACTCAAACAACCCAGTCCACACTTCCAGTTAGCAGGTCATCACTTCCGGTTAGCGTTATAGAAATGAAGTTGCAACATCGTAGGATCAACGGTGTTTATTCCCTCTTCGTGTGGTCTTACATGGTGCGGGTGGGAGGACGGGGGGGTTCTCAAAGGCGATGGCCGTTTCACACCGCAAGTGGCGCTTCAACAGGCATATAGTCCACCATATGCCTGTTGACTATATGCCTGTTGAAGCGCCACCCCACATAGAGTGAATAAACACCGCTGATTGTGTGTTGCAACTTCTTTTCTATAACGCTAAACACAATAGCTGTATATACAATAGAGAATACACAATAGAGACAGCTGCTACCTGTATACACAATAGAGATGGCTGCAGACCGTATACACAATGGAGACTGCTGCTGGCTATACATACAATAGAGAATACACAATAGAAACTGCTGCTGGCCATACACAATAGAGACTACTGCTGGCCGTACGCAATAGAGAATACACAATAGAGACTACTGCTGGCCGTACGCAATAGAGATGGCTGCCAGCCATATAGACAACATCCCAACAGCTTCCCTCCATTCCGACAGCCTCCCTCCATCCTGATAGTCTCCTTCCTTCCTTCCTCCATCCTGACAGCCTCACTTCATCCTTCCTCCATCCCGACAGCCTCACTTCATCGCGATAGCCTCTCTCCATCCCAACAATGTCCCTCCATCCTGACCGCCTCCCTCCATACTTCCTCCATCCCAACAGCGTTCCTCCATCCCGACAGCCTCCCTCCATCCCGGCAGCTTCCCTCCATCCTGACGGCCTCCCTCCTTCTTTCCTCCATTCTGACAGCCTCCTTCCATCCTTCCTCCATCCCGACAGCCTCCCTCAATACTTCCTCCATCCCAACAGCGGTCCTCCATCCTGACAGCCTCCCTCTATCCCAATAGCCTATTCCATCCTGACAGCCTCTCTCCATCCTTCCTCCATACCAACAGCCTCCCTCCATCCTGACTGCATCCCTCCATCCTGACAGCCTCCCTGTCTCCCCACAGCCTCCATCTCCCCCACAGCCTCCCTGTCTCCCCCACAGTCTCCCTGTCTCCCCTCAGCCTCCCTGTCTCCCCCACAGCCTCCCTGTCTCCCCCACAGTCTCCCTGTCTCCCCCTCAGCCTCCCTGTCTCCCCCACAACCTTGCTGTCTCCCCCACGACCTCCCTGTCTCCCCCACAGCCTCCCTGTCTCCCCCACAGCCTCCCTGTCTCCCCCACAGTCTCCCTGTCTCCCCCACAGTCTTCCTGTCTCCCCCTCAGCCTCCCTGTCTCCCCCATAGCCTCCCTGTCTCCCCTCAGCCTCCCTGTCTCCCCCTCAGCCTCCCTGTCTCCCCCATAGCCTCCCTGTCTCCCCCTCAGCCTCCCTGTCTCCCCCTCAGCCTCCCTGTCTCCCCCTCAGCCTCCCTGTCTCCCCCACAGCCTCCCTGTCTCCCCCACAGGCTCCCTGTCTCCCCCACAGCCTCTAGCATAACTTACCATTGGGGGGAGCTGTGGATGCGGAGCAGGGGTGCCGGAGCCCGGAGGGCACATCTGCAGGACGCTGCCTGCGAGGAGTAGCTGCGGGCCTGCGGAAGCTAGCGGTGGGCGCCGCCATGTTCTTTGTGGCCGGCGCCCACTAACAGTACAGCCGGTCGGTGGAAGCTGAGACTTCAACAGAATGGCCGCGGCTAATTGGAGACCGCGGCCATTGTGTAGAGGTCTCAACCTCTATTGACTGGGTGTACTGTTAGTGGGCGCCAGCCACAAAGAACATGGCGGCACCCACAGCTCCCTGCCGCAGCTTCTCCCCGCAACTCCAGGGCCGGGCGGCGGTGACCGGACTCCGGTCAGGCGGGAATGCGCCCTGCCCAAGATGGCGCCCTATGCGACCGCCTAGTGTCGCCTACCTGTCGTCCCGGCCCTGGTTTAGCCTCCTGAAGTCACCATAACAATGCCCTATTCATACATTCATTCATACATGAGAAGTGTAACATCCGTCCAAGTTACAGGTAAAAAGGGGAATCCCGGACAGACTAAATGCAAACAGCACCTTCAGGCAGCACTCTGAGACACCCAGACACCCGTTAACCCCAATACAGGGATCTGGCTTTACTGCAAGGCCTAGGAGTTTGCTGCGAATAGATGGGTTGCAGTCAAGGAATAGTCAAGTTACCAAGGAGGGTCACAGATGAGAGGTCAAAAAAGGACAAAATCTTTAGGCTGGAGAATAGTACAAAATCAGGCAGAGGTCAATCTGTGAAATCAATAATACAAAGCAGGATAATAACAAGTGAACGAGGGAATATATCTGGCAACCAGCAGGAGAACAGAGAGGATTCAAATAGACTGCAATACTTACTAATTGGCTAAGTCAGAGTTAATGACTGCAGCTGGGCAGCCATACAACACATCTCCAAGTCACATGTATTGGTTTGTGCACGTTACAGACGCAGCACAAATAAGGGGACACACACAAACAGACCCCGGTGATCTCAAGGTGAGCTTCGGTGATTTATTCCTTCCATGCACCAGCAGGAACTGTGGGTACAGCACAGGCTGAGTCACATGGGCCAGGTCCAGTAAGTCACTTTGCTAAGTTCCTGCTGGTGCCTGGAAGTAAGAAATCACCAGAGCTCACCATGGGTGTGTGAGTATTTGAGTATTTTTGCTGTGGAGATCGCAGTAAAAAAGCATCATAAACGGACTGTGTGAATACCAACTTGTTTGTGATGCTTTTTTGGGGGGTTTATAATGGAGTCAATGGCCATTTTAGAGCGCATGCGCAAAAACGCACCACCTACACACACACACATGTGGGCACAGTATTTAACAAATCACAGATGAAAAAGCTGTGCAGAAACGCAGCACCAATAACGCAGCATAAATGTCCAGTGGGCACATAGCCTAAGGGTTGACAAAAATTCCGATTTGTTTCCCATGTGTTTCTTTCCTCCTTGTTTTTATGTTCTTTTGTGGTTTTGCTGCCTTCAGCCTGAATCTACAGTACAATGTGCACATTCCAAGAAGATCAAAGAAATCCATTGCATTAACAGGTGTGTCCAAATTTGTGATTGCTACTGTAAATAAGGGTCTTTATAAAGAGTACAAGTTTCATTATGATAACTATCTTTATAAGGGTCCATCTTTTTGACAGACACTCGTAATCAGGGTGACCATCTTTATAATGAGGACCTTATTTATATTGCTCACCATCTTTATTACAAATAATATATTCATATACTTTATATGAAGATTCATGAGGTTGGTCATTTTAATAAGGGGAACTAACTTTATGAAGGTTTGTAAAGAAGACCTTATTTATCAGTCTTATTTCATAGTCTCCATCCTAATAAGAAGGACCCTCTCATAAAGAGGACATTCTTTTTTTGGGGTAACCATCTTTACAAAGAGGACATTCTTTAAAAGGATAACTGTCTTCTTTAGGATAAGTTACGTTATCAGGGAGACCATCTTTATCAAAATGACCTTCTTTATATGTGGTCAATCTTTATGAGAAGGACCTTAGAAGGGTGAGCACCATTACATGAAGGACCTTATAAAGGTGTCCATCTTGTTTAGAAGTACTTTCTTCACAAGGATGACCACCTTTATAAGGAGAATTGTCATTATGAGGGCGTCTATCAGGAGGATTTTCTTCATAAGGATGACCATCATTATATGGATGACCTTCTTCATAAGGATGACCATCATTATATGGATGACCTTCTTCATAAGGATGACCATCATTATATGGATGACCTTCTTCATAAGGATGACCATCTTTATATTGAGAATCATCTTTCTAAGGGTGACCATTTTTTTAGGGAAGACTGTCTTTTAAAAGAGTGATCATCTTTTTTTCAGGAAGAATTTCTTCATAAGGATGACCCATTTTTATAAGGAGAATCTTCTTTATATCAATACTAGATAGGTGCCCGATGCTATTGCATTGGGGTGATGACATCACGATGGAGACGGCGCTCTCCCCTGTGTATGATCTCTCTCACCATGCTGTCTTCTCCCCTCATTTGCTCTCTACTTTGACCTGTCTTCCCACTTCGTGCACTCTCCCCCCTGTGTGCTGTCTTCTCCCCTCTGTGCTCTCTCCTTTGAGCTGTCTTTGTGGCGCTCCTGTGGATCCAGTCACCACAGCAGTACTGCACCCCTGTTGAGGTTTAGTACCCCACTCTCGGGTAAGGGGGGCACAGACAGGTATCAGGACACCCAGGCCATGCACTACACATGCACTTGGTCCAGGTTAGGGTTAGGGCGATATTGTTACTACAGGTGACCACAGTCCCTGATCCTAAAAGTCAAAAAAAGGACAGCGTCACAGACCTTCGATGGTGAAATTCAAGGCGTCCTTTATTCCATGGTCAACAGAAGCGACGTTTCGACCACTGCTGTGGTCTTTATCAAGCTCAGTATGTTAATCATTTGACCTCTTTAAATAAAGCTACACCACACCCATAAATCTGTGTAGACCAATCATAAATCACATCTATCAATTAATACAAAACACATAACATATACAACAATACATGATAAAATTCCATATAAGGTGTTATATGCGGTTACCCCATCTTATTATCAGATAAATTGTATGCTTTGATGGGCCTAATAGCCTTAATCCAAAGATTATCCAAAATATGCTAGCACATGAACAGTTAACACCAGTATCCAATCAGCACGAACCTTTCTGTTACCATATCAACAGCCAGACAATTAGGTATGAATGTTGATAACCTTAGATGCTATATACTGTGAGGCAATCGGTGGAAGATACAATGCACCATAAAGACATATACACTAACCACATCTATAAATGTTAAAATCTCATGTGTAGATGACAATCCTGCCTCCTTATCCAATAAGGACCTTATCATCAGCGGCCCATTACCTCAGTAACTGATCTAGGCATCTATTCCCAGGTGACCGCGTCCGTTTATCACACAGATCCGTATCTACTGCCTCGGACCGGCATGTCACTCAACTCCTGTGCGCCGGCTACATCCACCAGCCGTGAGCAACACGCTGGGGGCCAATGCGCATGCTCAGTGTGTTCCCGTTCAGCAACCAATCACGTCTCCCGATTCATCTCAAGCCATTACTATCCAGTTGGCAAACTGTCTCTAATAGGTCAGCACAGCGTGAGCACCACCTCCTTGTCACCACCAACCTATCACGCTCGACCTTCCCTGTGTTTACATCACCTGACCAGACGCTCCTATCACATCTATTGGTTACCTATTCCATAGTGTATCGTGCCTAAACCAATGGCTAAATCAAGTATATTCACCTACAATACGCGCACTGATAGGTTCAGCTATGTCACACTGTCCAAGGAAACCGCTCATCCTCCATCAGCACAGGGTGTATCTCCTGTCTATGCACTATCATGCTAGCTATTCTCAGTCATCTATAGTATCTACTCTATCCAATAGAAACTATTGTATAGTGCCCATTATATAGTCACTCAATCCATTTAATCCACTACTACTGGTCAGTTATCACATACTACACCTAAGTCTACTGTGTAATAACCCTTCTCACCGATTACCATCACCAAGACCAGGCTACAACCTCTCATGGTTATACTTAACAACAATATGGTTCCTACTAAAGGTCACTGGTGTAAACCTGAACTAATTAGTTTATAACACCCATAATACATGCTTATTAATATCCACAAACAACCATGTTGAATAAAATCCCAAATACCGTACTAGATGTCCATGAAAAGTGTCTATATCCCATCATTATCACTACTCATCGTTATTGGATAACAAAAACAATACATATTCATCTATAACCTATCATAAGGGGTACCCCCACACATCATTATATGAATCAAGTGCAGCTAAAAGAGAATACAAAAGATAAAAACAAACAGAGTTATCAGCAGCAGGTTCCATTGATTTACCTCAATAAACACTTTTTTTGATTATATTCAATATTCAAACCCTTTGGATGTAATGTGTCCAGCTCAAATATCCACCTTCTCTCTTTATCCTGAAGCAGGGCCAACCTATCACCCCCTCTCCGTGGCATTGGGACATCATCTATCACCCTGAATCGTAACTGGTTGACCGAATGTCCACTATCGTTAAAATGTTGAGGCACCGGCAATTCCACCCTCTTGGTCCTAATAGTACTCTTGTGTTTAGAAATTCTATCCTTAACAGCCATTGTGGTCTCTCCTACATAGAGGAGACCACAAGGGCAGGAAATAAGATATATTACAAAGTCACTATTACAGGTATACCTTTTCTTAATCATATATTTCTTGCCGGATCTGGGGTGAAAAAACGTTTGTCCCTTTACCATGTTGCCACATTGGGCACAACCCAGACATGGGAAATTTCCCAAGCTGGGGGTGCTCAATGTCCTCTGTACATCCCTTCTGGAACTACCCACATCTGTCTTAACGATCCTGTCCTTGAGGTTACGATTCCTCCTATACGAAAATAATGGTTGGTTGGAAAATTGTTCAATCTCACGGCCTCTACTCAGTAGAGGCCAGTGTCTACGTACAATACCACTCAATCTACCACTCAAATGGTTAAAGTTGGTAACGAATGGGATCCTCTTGTCCTCCCTGATCTTTATTTTAGGAGTCAATAATGTTTCTCTCTTTACATTTATGGCTTTTTCCTTATATTGCATCACAATAGCCCTAGGGTACCCCGTTTTAGAAACCTTTCACACATAGTTTCCAATCTCATATCTACCCTATCCTCATCAGAAACTATCCTTCTCACCCTTAAAAGTTGACTCCAGGGTAAAGATTGGACCATCCTATGTGGGTGTTGACTTGTGTACAGGAGGGTACTATTCCTATCGGTCTTTTTTACAAAAAGATCCGTCTGTAGTCTGTTCCCATTCTTGTATACCAACGTATCTAAGAATTGTATGTTATCACGGGAACATTCCATTGTGAACTTCAACTCAGGGTAAATGTTATTAAGAGAGTCGAAGAAGACATTTAGACCCTCCCTGTCTCCCTTCCATACAAAGAAAATGTCGTCGATGTAACGTCGCCAGCCCCTGACATGTCCCCACATGGGTGAGGTGTACACATGTTCACCCTCCAGGACAGCCATATAGATGTTAGCATAAGTGGGGGCCACGTTGGACCCCATGGCTGTCCCTCGGCGCTGCAGATAGTGATCATCCCCAAAGAGAAAGTAATTCCTCTCAAGGATGAACCTAAGCAGCGCCAGGGCGAACAGTGCACACCTCGGAGGCATGTCAGAGGCCGCGAGCGTCACATCGACGGCATTCAGTCCCCTCTCATGTTTAATGGAGGTATATAATGATACCACATCGAATGATACCAACCAAGAATCATCATCGACTTCAATGGAGTTCAAAGATCCAATAAAGTCGCTGGTGTCGCGTATGAAGGAAGGTGCTTGTATAGCAAATTCCCTCAGGAGACGATCCAAAAAGATTGCCACCCTACTACATAAAGACCCCCTCCCGGATACAATGGGTCTCCCGGGAGGGTCATTCAAGTTCTTGTGTATTTTCGGGATCGTATACAACATTGGTGTAATTGGGGTGTCAAGGATGAATGACCCTCCCGGGAGACCCATTGTATCCGGGAGGGGGTCTTTATGTAGTAGGGTGGCAATCTTTTTGGATCGTCTCCTGAGGGAATTTGCTATACAAGCACCTTCCTTCATACGCGACACCAGCGACTTTATTGGATCTTTGAACTCCATTGAAGTCGATGATGATTCTTGGTTGGTATCATTCGATGTGGTATCATTATATACCTCCATTAAACATGAGAGGGGACTGAATGCCGTCGATGTGACGCTCGCGGCCTCTGACATGCCTCCGAGGTGTGCACTGTTCGCCCTGGCGCTGCTTAGGTTCATCCTTGAGAGGAATTACTTTCTCTTTGGGGATGATCACTATCTGCAGCGCCGAGGGACAGCCATGGGGTCCAACGTGGCCCCCACTTACGCTAACATCTATATGGCTGTCCTGGAGGGTGAACATGTGTACACCTCACCCATGTGGGGACATGTCAGGGGCTGGCGACGTTACATCGACGACATTTTCTTTGTATGGAAGGGAGACAGGGAGGGTCTAAATGTCTTCTTCGACTCTCTTAATAACATTTACCCTGAGTTGAAGTTCACAATGGAATGTTCCCGTGATAACATACAATTCTTAGATACGTTGGTATACAAGAATGGGAACAGACTACAGACGGATCTTTTTGTAAAAAAGACCGATAGGAATAGTACCCTCCTGTACACAAGTCAACACCCACATAGGATGGTCCAATCTTTACCCTGGAGTCAACTTTTAAGGGTGAGAAGGATAGTTTCTGATGAGGATAGGGTAGATATGAGATTGGAAACTATGTGTGAAAGGTTTCTAAAACGGGGGTACCCTAGGGCTATTGTGATGCAATATAAGGAAAAAGCCATAAATGTAAAGAGAGAAACATTATTGACTCCTAAAATAAAGATCAGGGAGGACAAGAGGATCCCATTCGTTACCAACTTTAACCATTTGAGTGGTAGATTGAGTGGTATTGTACGTAGACACTGGCCTCTACTGAGTAGAGGCCGTGAGATTGAACAATTTTCCAACCAACCATTATTTTCGTATAGGAGGAATCGTAACCTCAAGGACAGGATCGTTAAGACAGATGTGGGTAGTTCCAGAAGGGATGTACAGAGGACATTGAGCACCCCCAGCGTGGGAAATTTCCCATGTCTGGGTTGTGCCCAATGTGGCAACATGGTAAAGGGACAAACGTTTTTTCACCCCAGATCCGGCAAGAAATATATGATTAAGAAAAGGTATACCTGTAATAGTGACTTTGTAATATATCTTATTTCCTGCCCTTGTGGTCTCCTCTATGTAGGAGAGACCACAATGGCTGTTAAGGATAGAATTTCTAAACACAAGAGTACTATTAGGACCAAGAGGGTGGAATTGCCGGTGCCTCAACATTTTAACGATAGTGGACATTCGGTCAACCAGTTACGATTCAGGGTGATAGATGATGTCCCAATGCCACGGAGAGGGGGTGATAGGTTGGCCCTGCTTCAGGATAAAGAGAGAAGGTGGATATTTGAGCTGGACACATTACATCCAAAGGGTTTGAATATTGAATATAATCAAAAAAAGTGTTTATTGAGGTAAATCAATGGAACCTGCTGCTGATAACTCTGTTTGTTTTTATCTTTTGTATTCTCTTTTAGCTGCACTTGATTCATATAATGATGTGTGGGGGTACCCCTTATGATAGGTTATAGATGAATATGTATTGTTTTTGTTATCCAATAACGATGAGTAGTGATAATGATGGGATATAGACACTTTTCATGGACATCTAGTACGGTATTTGGGATTTTATTCAACATGGTTGTTTGTGGATATTAATAAGCATGTATTATGGGTGTTATAAACTAATTAGTTCAGGTTTACACCAGTGACCTTTAGTAGGAACCATATTGTTGTTAAGTATAACCATGAGAGGTTGTAGCCTGGTCTTGGTGATGGTAATCGGTGAGAAGGGTTATTACACAGTAGACTTAGGTGTAGTATGTGATAACTGACCAGTAGTAGTGGATTAAATGGATTGAGTGACTATATAATGGGCACTATACAATAGTTTCTATTGGATAGAGTAGATACTATAGATGACTGAGAATAGCTAGCATGATAGTGCATAGACAGGAGATACACCCTGTGCTGATGGAGGATGAGCGGTTTCCTTGGACAGTGTGACATAGCTGAACCTATCAGTGCGCGTATTGTAGGTGAATATACTTGATTTAGCCATTGGTTTAGGCACGATACACTATGGAATAGGTAACCAATAGATGTGATAGGAGCGTCTGGTCAGGTGATGTAAACACAGGGAAGGTCGAGCGTGATAGGTTGGTGGTGACAAGGAGGTGGTGCTCACGCTGTGCTGACCTATTAGAGACAGTTTGCCAACTGGATAGTAATGGCTTGAGATGAATCGGGAGACGTGATTGGTTGCTGAACGGGAACACACTGAGCATGCGCATTGGCCCCCAGCGTGTTGCTCACGGCTGGTGGATGTAGCCGGCGCACAGGAGTTGAGTGACATGCCGGTCCGAGGCAGTAGATACGGATCTGTGTGATAAACGGACGCGGTCACCTGGGAATAGATGCCTAGATCAGTTACTGAGGTAATGGGCCGCTGATGATAAGGTCCTTATTGGATAAGGAGGCAGGATTGTCATCTACACATGAGATTTTAACATTTATAGATGTGGTTAGTGTATATGTCTTTATGGTGCATTGTATCTTCCACCGATTGCCTCACAGTATATAGCATCTAAGGTTATCAACATTCATACCTAATTGTCTGGCTGTTGATATGGTAACAGAAAGGTTCGTGCTGATTGGATACTGGTGTTAACTGTTCATGTGCTAGCATATTTTGGATAATCTTTGGATTAAGGCTATTAGGCCCATCAAAGCATACAATTTATCTGATAATAAGATGGGGTAACCGCATATAACACCTTATATGGAATTTTATCATGTATTGTTGTATATGTTATGTGTTTTGTATTAATTGATAGATGTGATTTATGATTGGTCTACACAGATTTATGGGTGTGGTGTAGCTTTATTTAAAGAGGTCAAATGATTAACATACTGAGCTTGATAAAGACCACAGCAGTGGTCGAAACGTCGCTTCTGTTGACCATGGAATAAAGGACGCCTTGAATTTCACCATCGAAGGTCTGTGACGCTGTCTTTTTTTGACTTTTATGATTGGTATTTACCGGATGGAACTCTCCGGTGTGGACGTGCGTCCAGGTGCGGACTGATAATTGAAGGTCCTGCAGATTACCTCAGGTGCTGTGACCAGCCAATCCCTTGCACAGTCCCTGATCCTGTCTGGAAGGAGGAACCAGGGTAGTGGGGATGGGTGGAGAGGAAGCAGTAAGGGGAGCACCTGGGAAGGAGTGAGGTCAGGAAGAACACACGTAGATGACATGGGACACGTGACAGGGGGCATAAATAGAACAAAGAAAGGTCTAGAAGTCACTTGAGTTGGAGGGAAGCTAGTGGAAGGAAGCCTGTCAAAAGAGGAGTAAGAACTTGAGAGAAGTGTCCAGAGGACTGGAGCCAGTGGGAGCTCGTACTAAGGCCTGACTGAGGAGCAGAAGGAGAGAACCAGAGTGTTCCATGAGGAAGAGAGGGTCCCAGAGGCACAGGTAGTGAGCAATCCGCCCGTGGGGCTCGTATACATTGCCAGTCGAAGGCGTTGGAGGGACCAGGCCGCAAAACAGAGGCACCGCAACCCCAAGACTAGTAGAGAAGACCAGGCTTGGTTAGTGTGGCGCCCCTGCGGGTATTAGCCACAGTATAAGATCATAATAGTTGCACTCACTTAGAAAGCCATGCCACTGCACTACCACCTTTGGCCAGTAGGGGGAGCTCCAGAGACACCAGAGACTTCCCTAGAGATAAAACACTGGTTTGAGGTAAATTTTCAGACAGTTGGAGCCAGGAGCTCAGAGTGACAGGAGCTGCATTGAGTTCCTGAGGACTGGCTGACAATTTCCAGGGCCAAGCCATCGGTCTGAGGAGGAGAAAACTGATAAGAGGAACACTTTCAGAATCGGGTAGCATCATTATCTACCCTAGATAAAAAGCGCAGATACGGATACCGGATCCGTGGCTGCATTAGTTATATACAATACAGCAACCGGAAAAACGTGAGGTAACAACAAGCTTCACAGGGCCAGACACAGCAACATACTAAGAGTTCAGCAGTACTCCCGGAGGGGGTAAGCAGAGAGAGACAAAGGACTCAAGTTGCCTGTTGAGTGGGACCCAGAGAGGACAGATTTGGGCCGGCAGCGAGTTCACACACGGCAGCAGGGCCACATAGACAGCGCAAGCAGGAGGTAAAGGACCCGGTGGGGCCTGAGCAACTGAACCCCTATTGCAGACTCCGGAGACGGGACTTGTTGTATTATAGTTTGGTTGAAAGTAAACCAGTTAAACCTCATCTGTGCCTCAGCCTCTGATTTAACAGCTACCATCTATCCAGGATTGGGACCATCACCGCTGAGAGAATTTGCTGTGAATCAAGTAAGTGTCTGTGTCCTTAACATCTCCTCACCATACTTCCATCTTCATCCATCATTAACTTTAACATCACCTGTCCAGGGGACCCTACAGCCCTACCCGGAAAAGGGCTATACCATCTCAGCTGCCTCTCACCATCATCCCCTGGCCAGTACAAGGCAGCGGTGGCCATATATAGCCACATTATTCTGGGTGGCGTCACGACAATAACATCTACAAACTTTATAAATTATATAAACTTCTAAATCCCCTGTAAATACCCCCTTTTAGGAGTGTGCCAGCCTGGGGCCACGGCCTGGGTCCAGCCACCAGTGACTCCCCCAAGGAAAGGGACCCTGCGCCGGGTATCCCGGTCCCCTAAGCTGGGCGGCACATCTCTCTTTGGCGTCACGAACAGGATTTACCGTGCCTGGTTAAATCGGGTACTGTGTGCCGTGATTAATGCCGAAAATTGTGAGAAAATCCGAGAAAAATTGACTTTTTTATCAAAAAGTGATTTTCCCATTGGAAACCATTGAAATAGACTTTTCCCCATTGACTAACATTGAAACAAAATGGCCGCCAGCCTCTGAGGTAAAATTGCATCATCACTAATTACCTCATAACTGCCACAGCACGAGACTGCTATTTGAACTGTGTCATAGCCCTGAGCTCTGATCTGACTGAAAAATTTCAGATTCCGCCATTACTGAGCTCACGGCGAGCAGAAGCAGCAGGTGGCGTGTCTTTGTGGGCGGTACCAAGCTGAGAGCTCTGACGTCGGCAAAAGGGGAAAACCAATCCTGCTGCACAGCGGAACGATTATACGCCATCCCGACGGAAGCAGAGGACCGGAAGGGTCCGGATTAACTAAGGGGGCGCAACATGTCGCAGCACGGAGACGCCGAAACACCCGGCGACACATATGCAGCTGAATCACAGAACAGAGCGCTCGGCAGCACAGCGGCGCAAGGTGCAGCGCCTATTATGCCGATGTTGATGCCATATACCCCAGGTGCTCCATGGCTTCCAGTGTATGAAGGTAAGCCTAATACTTTTGATGATTTTAAAGAAAAACTGCTGGCCTATTTAAACATGTTTCCAATGGCAGAAGCTCAGCGTGTCGGTTTGCTGATGGCACAGTTAAGTGGTAATGCCAAGCGAGAAGTCACAGCATGGTCAGCTGATCTAAAAGACACTGCTGAGCATATTCTAGCTGGATTAAAGGCAGTATTTGAAACTACTGCTGGTAGCAAAACAAAGACCAAATTCTTCAATTGCAAACAAAAGGCCAATGAGAGTGTGAGAGACTTTGCCCTGAATTTACAGGAGGCCCTTAAAGCGCTTACACTGGCTGAACCAATGTTTAACACTGGCGCTGATAAATTGCTAAAAGATCAATTCATTGAGGGACTATTAACCCCTTCTCATCGAGGGCATGCGAGTATGCTGACTTTCAAGGACCCTGAGGTGACATTTGCCCAGTTAAAGGAGAGCGCTATTCGTCTCCAGCAGGCAGAGGCACTTTGGGATCAGGATCCTGAGCAATCCATTACAGAAACCCCTCAACAACAGAGAGTGCCAGTGACATCAGTTAAGCCCCTGGAGGCCAGTGTTAATGATGCTTTCCAGCAAAAGCTTGACTCTCTAACAGACATTGTCACCTCAATGGCTAAAACCATGCAGGAAATGAGAGAATCACAGACTACACCCAAGATGGAGTTGGCGAACCGCAGAGAGGATATTCCCTGGATGAGACCCCAGAGATACCCAGCGTGGAGAGGACGACCCAACGACCGTTACCAGCCGGATGGACAGCCTATTTGCCGCCGTTGCCGGAAGCCAGGCCACATCGCCCGCAATTGTGATTTAAACAAGGATCCCCTGGGAATGCGGGCCGCTTCGCAGGAGTGAACTTTCAAGGCCCAACATCCTGGCACGACAAGTACGTCGGAGGACGTCCCATTATCCCCATCGTGCTGGACGGTATTCCCCTCAATGCCTTGTTGGACACTGGTTCCCAGATTTCATCTATACCACATATCCTTTATAAGAGGTACTGGGCAGATTCAGACATTGATAAAAGACCATCTAATGTTGAGCTAAGTATATATGCTAGTAATGGAAAATTGGTACCGCAAGTAGGATTTAGAGAGATGACCATTAAGATTGGTAGAGTAGAATTAAAGAATCAGGGTATCATAATTGTTGATGTTAACCAACGGGAACCTTCTGTATTGATAGGTATGAATGTTTTAGAAAATTGTTTTTCCGAGGTTATTACTATTTTACAGCAATTTGCGGAAACTGCCCAATCCTGCCAGCAGAGAATTCTCCGGAGAGAAATAAAAGCATTGGTGCTGAAGCAACAAGTAGAGGTTGCAGGTGGAGAAATCGGCAGTGTGAGGGTAAGTGACCCAACTCCTATAGTAATACCTCCAAAAACTGAAATGCTGGTATGGTGTAGAGCAGCCATTGGTATTAAAGGACGAGATTACCAAGCCTTGGTAGAGCCTGTGTACACTGATAGTAGACCCACGATATTAACGGCTAGAGGAATAGTCGAGGTACACAGGGGAAGAGTGCCCATACGTCTTTTGAATTGTGGAGAGGAAGAGGTCACTTTACCAAGGTACGCTACAATGGCCAAGCTATACACTGTTGACAACAATGCCATCACAGCCATTGGGCCCTTGAATCCGTCATGTCAGGCGGACGACAATGGTTCAAGTGGAGAATTAGAAGATTGGTGTCAGCAGCTGCATATAGGTACAGATTCAACACCTACCCACCAAAAACAAGGGGGTGTACCGACTAGTAGAAGAATATGAACGGGTCTTCAGTAAACACCCATTAGACTTCGGACAGATTAAAGGGGTAGAACATACAATTCCTACCGGTAACCACCCACCAATAAAAGAGAGATATAGACCCATACCGCCGGCTCATTATCAATGTGCTAAAGACATGCTGAGGGAGATGAAACAGGCCGGGGTAATAAGAGACAGTTGTAGCCCCTGGGCAGCCCCTCTGGTAATAGTTAAAAAGAAAGACGGAACCATGAGAATGTGCGTAGACTACCGGCAGATTAATCACATTACCCATAAAGACGCCTACCCCTTACCTAGAATTGAAGAGTCATTAGCTGCTTTAAGATCTGCTAATTATTTTTCCACCTTAGACTTAACAAGTGGGTATTGGCAAGTCCTGTGGCTGAGGAAGATAAAGAGAAGACAGCATTTACCACACCAATGGGTCTCTGTGAATTTAATTGTATGCCGTTCGGACTCTGCAACGCACCCGGTACCTTTCAGCGATTGATGGAATGCTGTCTCGGACACAAGAACTTTGAAGCCGTCCTTCTGTACCTAGATGATGTAATAGTCTACTCAAAGACTTACGAACAACATCTACAAGACCTGGCAGAAGTGTTCGAGGCCTTATCCCGGTATGGTATGAAGATCAAGCCATCAAAATGTCACCTTCTAAAGCCAAAGGTACAATACCTGGGACACGTTGTAAGTTCAGAAGGAGTAGCACCGGATCCCGAGAAAGTAACCGCAATAAGGGATTGGCCAAGACCTACCAGCGTGAAACAGGTGAGGCAATTCCTGGGACTGGTGGGCTACTATCGTAGATTTATCCAAGGGTTCACCAAGCTAGCAGCACCTCTACAAGACATCCTGGTAGGGCAGTCGAAGAAGCCTTCAAACCGCAATCCTCCTTTCCAGTGGAGTGATGAGAGGGAAGATTCCTTTGAAAAGTTGAAGAAGGCATTGACCGGAGAAGTTCTGGCATACCCCGATTACCATCAACCTTTCATCCTTTACACAGATGCCAGTAATGTGGGACTGGGAGCAGTACTATCTCAGAAGCAAGGAGGCAAGGAGAAAGTCATCGCCTTTGCAAGTAGAAAGCTCCGGCCTACTGAAAGAAATCCTGAAAATTACAGCTCCTTCAAGTTAGAACTACTGGCAGTAGTCTGGGCTGTGACTGAGCGTTTCAAACACTACTTGGCAGCTGCAGAATTCACCGTCTATACTGATAACAACCCATTGACCCACCTGGATACAGCCAAACTAGGTGCGCTGGAACAGCGATGGATAGCCCGGCTGTCTAATTACAACTTCGTGATAAAGTATAGAGCAGGCCGAAAGAATGGAAATGCAGACGCCTTATCCCGGATGCCGCACTTGAGAGACGTGGAAGAAGAACCGGTAGAAGTTGAAGAAATTGAACTACCCGCCTTCCATCGTCCCAAGGTAGGACAGTATCAATCCAGTGCCTACCAGAAACATCAACAGGTGAATCTCAACCCATTAGCACACCACAGATGGGCTGACACTCAAGACAGCAATCCAGCTGTGAAGTTGGTGAAAGAACTGCTGACTGAGCAAAGTGCGTATCCCAATGAAAATGCACCGAAGGAGACACATCAACTCTGGAAAGAGAGAGGCAAAATGTTCCTGTACCAAGGAAAGCTGTGCAGAAGATATACCAATCCAAAGACGCATGAGCTAGTATGGCAGATCATTGTGCCTAAACAAGATGTAAAAATGGTCCTAGAAGCTTATCACAATGGTGCTGGTCACTTCGGGTGGAAAAAGCTAGAAGTACTTTTAAGAGAAAGATTCTACTGGGTTGGAATGAGAAGATCAATTGAAGAATGGTGCAGAAACTGTGGTCCGTGCAACCTCAGAAGAAAAGATCTAAAAAACCAAAGAGCACCACTCCAGCCTATAGTTACCAAGCAACCACTTGAGCTCGTAGCAATAGACCACGTGAAATTGACACCAAGCCGGTCCGGCTATGTCTATGCTTTAACCATCGTGGACCATTACTCACGCTTCCTGGTAGTAGTGCCCGTGAAAGATCTCACTGCAAAGACAGCAGCTAAGGCGTTCCAGACATACTTTTGCAGACCCCATGGATATCCGGAACAAGTACTCGCAGACCAAGGCACAGCATTTGAATCAGAGATCTTCAGAGAATTTTGCAATATGTATGGCTGCAAGAAGATCCGTACAACAGCCTATCATCCGCAAACAAATGGCTTATGCGAAAAAATGAACCATATTGTAATCGATCTCTTAAAGACTTTACCAGAGACAGAGAGAAACCTATGGCCAGAGAAATTGCCTGACTTGGTAGACCTCTATAACAATGTCCCGGTAAGCTCCACAAACTGTACCCCAGCTTACCTTATGCGTGCAAGACCTGGCAAGCTACCAATAGATCTAGAAATGGGTATTGTAAAACCTGACGCAGAAGTGCAGGATTCCAACTGGGACTCCCTACGCCAACAACAATATCGCCAAGTGCAAGAATGCGTAGAAAGGAATCTCCAGAAAACTAGAGAAAGACAAGAGCAATACTTCAACCAGAATGCTCTAGCAACCCCATTAAAACCTGGTGATCAAGTGCTCAAGAGAAACCGTCGCACTAATAAACTGGACAATCAGTGGGAATCCGCCCCATATACAGTTTTACCAATGAGAGTGAACAATCCTAAAATGTGTCTTATAAGCAAAGATGGTGGATTAACATCAGTACTAGTGTCAAGAGACAATCTAAAACTATGTCCAGAGACATTGAAAGAAAAAGAAGTCATTCAACCTGAACCAGAAGTTATTCAACCAGTACCGGTTCAACCTGTTGACGAAAAAGAAGAAGATGGAGTATATCACACCTATCTAGGAGACTTTCCTAAAACTTGGCCAACCTACAATGGTGCAGTAGTAGTTCCCATGATGGCCTTCTATCAAACACCAGAGCCTGTAATACCAGAAGCCCCAAGACCAATAGAATTAGAAGCAGACCCTGTACCACAAGACGTTCCAAGACAGGAAGAACAAATTCCTAGTAATAATAGTCCTGGACACGGTGGAATTGCCAATCCCACAAATGTGGAATTATCCCTAGCAGAACCAGAAGTACTTACTAGGTATACGTCCACTCACACCATCACATTGAGTACACCCAGTACACAAGCGTTACGCAGATCACAGCGTAGTACTCAGGGTCAATTACCAGCAAGATATGCAGACTACCAAATGTAAATAGATATTTCAACCAGAAATATCTGAAAGGAACTTGTTTAGTTGTTAATCAGTAGTTATTAGATGTAACGTTAAAAAGCTCAGTACCTACAGAGACTATTCTGTATGAACTACTTGCATATTCTTGAACTCTTTTCTTCATTTATCAGCCCGGAGGCGGTAAATTAAAGCTCCGGAAAGACTGTTTTTTGAACATTCTTAAATTATTCATAAACTTTGTTGGAAAAATGGACGCTAATTGCAGTGCCTTTCCTAACAAATAAATAGCCCTCAAGGACAGAGCTGTATTAATGGACGCTATTTGAAGTGACTTTTTACAAGACTCTATTTTTTTAAACTTGAGTGGTTTTTGTAACTTTTTATTTTTTTTTTAAGACTCTGTAGATATTATCTGTTATATCTTATGTTTATTGTCCCACAGTCCCGGAGTACTGTTCTTAACTAAGGGGGAATGTGGCGCCCCTGCGGGTATTAGCCACAGTATAAGATCATAATAGTTGCACTCACTTAGAAAGCCATGCCACTGCACTACCACCTTTGGCCAGTAGGGGGAGCTCCAGAGACACCAGAGACTTCCCTAGAGATAAAACACTCATCTGAGGTAAATTTTCAGACAGTTGGAGCCAGGAGCTCAGAGTGACAGGAGCTGCATTGAGTTCCTGAGGACTGGCTGACAATTTCCAGGGCCAAGCCATCGGTCTGAGGAGGAGAAAACTGATAAGAGGAACACTTTCAGAATCGGGTAGCATCATTATCTACCCTAGATAAAAAGCGCAGATACGGATACCGGATCCGTGGCTGCATTAGTTATATACAATACAGCAACCGGAAAAACGTGAGGTAACAACAAGCTTCACAGGGCCAGACACAGCAACATACTAAGAGTTCAGCAGTACTCCCGGAGGGGGTAAGCAGAGAGAGACAAAGGACTCAAGTTGCCTGTTGAGTGGGACCCAGAGAGGACAGATTTGGGCCGGCAGCGAGTTCACACACGGCAGCAGGGCCACATAGACAGCGCAAGCAGGAGGTAAAGGACCCGGTGGGGCCTGAGCAACTGAACCCCTATTGCAGACTCCGGAGACGGGACTTGTTGTATTATAGTTTGGTTGAAAGTAAACCAGTTAAACCTCATCTGTGCCTCAGCCTCTGATTTAACAGCTACCATCTATCCAGGATTGGGACCATCACCGCTGAGAGAATTTGCTGTGAATCAAGTAAGTGTCTGTGTCCTTAACATCTCCTCACCATACTTCCATCTTCATCCATCATTAACTTTAACATCACCTGTCCAGGGGACCCTACAGCCCTACCCGGAAAAGGGCTATACCATCTCAGCTGCCTCTCACCATCATCCCCTGGCCAGTACAAGGCAGCGGTGGCCATATATAGCCACATTATTCTGGGTGGCGTCACGACAATAACATCTACAAACTTTATAAATTATATAAACTTCTAAATCCCCTGTAAATACCCCCTTTTAGGAGTGTGCCAGCCTGGGGCCACGGCCTGGGTCCAGCCACCAGTGACTCCCCAAGGAAAGGGACCCTGCGCCGGGTATCCCGGTCCCCTAAGCTGGGCGGCACAGTTAGCAACCCAAAGGCTACAGTATTTCCAAGGTGCCGCAGCCGCTGAAAGGGTGGCCATATAGGGTTGGGTTACAGACTTCAAGTAACCCCAGGAGGGATCCACGGTCACTGGCTTGGGGCTCTGTGTGAGTGAGGTGCAAGGCAGTAGGGCCAAACAAATGCAGTGTGAGATGACCGAGAAAGGACAGAAAGAAAGGGTACCGGTTGAGTGTCATCCCACTACCTGAGAGTAGCTGGATCCCTGCCTCCGAGAACCCAGCACTCAGCGGGCTGTTGCACAGTGACTGTGAGTAAAAATCAAAAGACTGCAACCTGCTGTGTTTGTGACCTTTTGATGCGTCGTAAGCCTTGCCCTAGAACATAGCTACCAACTCACTCATAACATCTGCTGCCCTGGGGGTCAGCCCTACCCGTAGAGGGCTTTACAACACTGCTGCATGATTACCATCAGCCCCAGAAGAACTGTCGTGCAGCGGTGGCCGTCTATAGCCGCAACCTGTGGATGTCATCACGTAAAACAGTTATTTCCAGATCCGGTTATCCTCTCCCTAACGAAACTCCCTGTCCTTATGACCTTCCCTAAAGAAGTGAGCCACCCTGCCCGAACTTTTAACGACACTGCCAGGGTCACGGAGCTGGGTCTGGACCCCCGTGACTCCCATAAAGCCTCAAAGTGTGGTTCCGATTATCCTAAGGCCCTGGAGGGGTGTGTCATCTTCCCCCTGTGCTCTCTCGCCCGTGTGCTGTGTCTCTCCCCTGGTGCTGTCTTCTCCCCTGTGCTCTCTCCCCCTGTGTAATCTCCACCTGTGCACTCTTCCTCGTTAGCTGTCTCTCTCCCCTCATGTGCTCTATCCTTTGATCTGTCTCCCCCATGCACTCTCTTCCCCTTGTGTGCTTTCTATTCCCTCTGTGCGCTCTCTCTCTTCTCCCTGTGTCCTCTCTCTTCTAGATGTGTGCTTTCTCATCCACTTGTGCTCTCTGTTTTCCCCCTGTGTGCTTTCTCTCCCCTTGTGTGCACTGCACTGTCTGTCCCCTTGTGCCTTCTTTATCCACCATTGTGCGATTCCCCTCTCCCCCATGGTGTACAAAGATGTCAGCAGCATAAGTTTGTATAGGCACTGGTTCACGCCACCACCATCTCTGTATACCCAGGTGTCACTCACCACCGAATGACTAACTGCGCCTGCATGTGCAAACACGTCTAATACATCAATATTATATTCACTCTTTCATGTCTTGTGGACTACGGCAGTGCAGTTTTTAACCCTTCATCCTTTCTACTTTCATTTTCTGAAAAAATTACCTTTGGGTTTTAATAATCATCAACATTAACTGAAATAAACAATTGAAATAGATCACTCTGTAATGACTCTATATATTATATGTGTTTCACTTTGTGTATTAAATTATTGAAATAAATTAACTTTTTGATGATATTCTTATTCATTGAGATGCAGCTGTATGTGTGGCCCTCTAGTAACCAAAGATGAAGTCTGCTCCCCGGTACCCTGAGTTTATGGTAGTTATTAGTAAGGGATGAGAGTCAGGAGAATCTAAAGAGTAGAAGACCACGAACGGGAACTGTTACCCATTGTTATTTAGCTGGACACATTGGGCCTAGAATCTGATACGTAGAGCGGAACACAAAATGAGTGCGCTTCCCCAGTGTGGTGCTCGCCTCCTGCCTCTGATAGCGACTGTCCTCGCCAGTGCTGGGTTTCGCGGACCTCGGATGAACGAGTTGCCATTGTGCAAGCAGTGAAGGAATCTTTGTCTGGTGGTACCCTGTCATTCCTCTTGATGTGTCCTCGCTAGTGGGGTAGGGTTGAAGCTGTAATAGACTTTATGAATTTATGGTGAGTCACAGTGATATTGAGGGACTAGAATCAGGAGGTACCGGGACAAGGGGATCAGTCTGTGACAAATTATGCAACGGTGAATAGTCTCAACCAGGCAACGTTCAAGTTATGTGTCTGTGTTTCACGAGACTATTAGTAAAACTTTGACAAGGAACTTGATTGTCTGATTTGACCCTTGATATGGACGAAGTTGAAATGAACTTTTGCACTGAGGAGCCAGCCCTGCCTTGCCCTCGACTACCGAGGCCCCGAGAGATCGGCAGCTCAACACGGGAGCATTATAACTTTACTATCAAGTCTTTCTTCTAGTGTTGGCTGTAGGATGTGATCGTCAGATCTGTGGTTCCTAAATATCTCATCAAAGCGTCTCCACAGCTGATACCCATTATTAATTTAGCTGGACCCATAGGGCCATGCCGGGATATGGTGCACTCACCCGGTGTGGTGCTCACCTTCTGCCTCTGATAGGTACTCGGACAGCAGCTGCCCCTCTGGTGTTGGGTTTGGTAGACCTCGGCAAAGACTTGGCTGAACGGGTTGTCATTAGGCAAGCGGTGAAGGAATTGTTATGTGTGTCCCCTATCGTTCATCTGGATGAGTCCTTGTGAGTGGGTTAGGGTTGGAACTGCAGTAGACTTTATGAATTCACGGCGAGTCACGGTTACGTCAAGAGACAAGGGGGAGCAGTCTGCAACAAATGATGCAACTGACAATAGCCTCAACCATGCAACGTTCAAGAGATGCACCTATTTAGTAAAACTTTGAGAAGGAACTTGATTGACTCTTTGTCTGATTTGACCCTCAATGAGGATGAAGTTGAATAGAATTGTTGCACTAAGGAGCCGGACAGGGTTGCTACGCGGCATTGGCTCTGCCTCGCCCATGGCTATCGGGGCCTGAGAGACGCACCTCAACACAGGAGCATTATAATTTTGCTATCAGGTCTAGTGGTCATCAGATCTGTGTTTCCTAAATTCCTCTACAAAGCATCTCCACAGCATTAATAAAGTGTTAGTTTAGGATTTGGGGGAACGTGCGGTTTCTGTCGTTAACCAGATGTCACCGTGTTTATTGACATGTAATGGTCTTGGATTATATTTGATGAAGTATTTACAACTTGTGTATAATGGTCCATGTGTGGCTCCACATATCTCCGTCTTCTAAGGGACGGGAGAAATCATATTGTCAGCAGCAACATAAATCATGGTAATGACTCGTCCTCGGTGATGAAAGGTGAATGTCAAGTGCGGCCATGTTTATTTACGATGCTCACAGTAACCCTCAATCTCATGGCCGATGTAGATGTAATGGGCTTAGCCTGGAGCGAGGAGACCAGATGATGAGAGGGGACAAGATACACCACCAATATCTGACCAAAGTGTGAAAAAATATCCGGAAATTCTTCTTTTTTCTCTCTCTGCTCCCTGTTTTGTCATCTTGGGTTACAGATAAGTCTTCCGATCTCTTCCCTTAGTTGGATCCAGCTGTAAAACCATTGTAAGAACCTACAAAAACAGCCGTAAAAATCAATAAACCTGGAATAATTATAAAAACAAGTCATAAACCTACACAATGTAACTACACAAGCTACAGACCGAATACAGAAAGTATATGTATATTAAATAGACACATTTCTAACAATCAGCAAAATATAGGAAGGATCATACTGATGAGAATCATCATAGGAGGTAAGTGGTTATAATAATAATTCATATTTCTATATCACCATACATATTCTGCAGCACTTTACATTTCAGAGGGGACATGTACAGACAATATGAGACAATACAGAGTAACAATAATTCAACATGGGGGCCCTGATCACAAGAGCTTACAATCTATGAGGAAATAGGGGAGGAACAAGAGATGAATGGCAAAAAGTGCCCTCATATATGGTCCAGCAGATTCACATAATGCTGCATGAACCGGTCACCAGCCAGGATCTGTACAAGTAAAGGTAAAGTGCTATATAATGCATGAGGGTGTAGACAGATGACCAAAGAGGCCAGATCTGGAAAAGGGTGAAATGTAAATAGATGCGTGAGGTGAGTTGGTAGGCTAGTCTAAAGAGATGCATTTTTGGGGCTTGCTTAAAATTGGGAATTAATTGAATTGTCCTTGGTAATCCATTCCAAAGAAACTGGTGCAGCTCGTGAGAAGTCTTGGAGACGGGAGTGGGAGGTTTGGATTGTAGCTGATGTCAGTCTTGGGTCACTTGAGGAATGGAGGGCACGTGTAGGGCGATAGACAGAGATGAGGGAGGAGATAAGATGTAGGGTGGTGCAGAACTGCGGGGGGCTTTGTGGGTCAGAGTAATAATCTTATATTGTACTCTGTAGCGGATGGACAACCAGTGCAATGACTGGCACAGGATAGAGGCATCAGTGAAGAGGTTGGAGAGGAATATGATCCTGGCTGCTGAATTCAGGATGGATTGGAGAGGAGAGAGTTTAGTCAGAGGGAGACCGATTGAAGGTGATCCATATGGAGCATAATAAACTATAATAAGAAAGTAATATTTACCGAAAACCACTATCCCACAGGAATGTGTGTTTCGCCATCACTTCATCAGGGGGCGCAGATAGCAAACAGTTGTTCAAAGGGTGTTTTTAAATAGTGATAGACCAATAAGGATACTTTATGTACTTGTTGATGCTTTTGATCTTGTTCCGAACAGGATTTTGAATATTCATTGCATAGTTATAGGGTCACCATAGCCTCTTAGAAATACACAGCGCCCTCTCTGCTCTTCCTCCTTGTTTCTCCTGAATTCAGAGCAGCGCCTGATATACTGCAGCCTGGGAATGAAGAATCAGGTGGGACATGTGATATTCAGAATCTGAGAAAGTGTTTGATGACGATATAATGTTTCGCCATTGATGAATGCCCCAAGAGACATTGTGACTATCACAATTAAAGGGATTTCCAATTACTCATTGGTTTCACTTACCGCTTTTGGTCAAACTTACCTGCCTTCTATGCCTCTATTTGCCACCTCCTTGTTGTAGTGAACTGACCTTCGAAGGTTCAAGCCATTGTTTTCTGCCTTGCGTCCCCTACAGGAGAAAAGTGGTATTTCAAGGTGTCAATTCAAATGAATGGAGGGCAATGTAATGAAACACATCATGCTGGCTCTCAACAGCTCTGGGTGGTAATAGGGGTCTCAGAGCAAACATCCTGTTCCCCTCCAAATGATGGGGGTCTTACAGTTTCAAAACCCACCAACCATAAAGTGATAAAATCTAATCACTATACCAGTGGTGGTGAACTCCAGTCCTCAAGGGCCGCAAACAGTGAAGGTTTTCAGGATTTCCTTAGTATTGCACAGGTGATAATTTAATCA
>JARQOC010000005.1:38055088-38101732 GCA_033576535.1 Allobates femoralis
TCCTAAAACCTGGCGATTGTCGCCCGGTGGACACGCAGCATCGCTGCGTGTGACACCGGGAGTAGCGATATTCCAGCTCCCAGCGCCTCTCACAAGCGCTGGGAGCTGGTATCCAAGGTAAACTGCGGGTATCTAGGCAGCGCGCGCTGCCTAGATACCCGACGTGTACCTTAGTTACCAGCCTCCTCCGCTCACCGGCTGGTATCTAAGGTACACAGCGGGTAACTAGGGTCCCTAGTTACCCGCTGTGTACCTTAGATACCAGCCGGTGAGCGGAGGAGGCTGGTAACTAAGGTACACGTCGGGTATCTAGGCAGCGAGGGCTGCCTGGATACCCGCAGTTTACCTTGGAGACCAGCCTGCTCCCGCTTCCAGCAGGCTGGCAGCGGGAGCAAGAGATCGTGGAAACGATATTTAAATCGTTTCCACGATGTTTCTGGTCAATTGATCGCTGGTGAGTCTGTCTGTGTGACAGCTCACCAGCGATCAGCCGTCAATGTCGTCAGCGATCAGATCGCTGATGACATTGACACGTGTGACAGGCCCTTAAGTCACATCCCTTCCTCCCCTAGCACCCTAAACCATTCCTTGCATCCTTCTGTCTATATGTCCGTCATATGTTTTTGTTTGGAAATTTGAATATTGTAACCATATTGACACCCAGAGCCTCCATTACTGGTATAATGATAACCAAATATTTTCCACATAAATCACACTGAGGCAGTATGCCAAGATCCAGGAGTTCCTACCTTACCCCAATTCAGAGCTGTTCTTCTATGTGGGCCTACTCACAAAAGTTGCCATCTAGAAACCTGCTCTTCATGGCTGTTTACTAGACCTGGTTCTTATGCACCAAGCTGGTAGACAGCCACAGCCACGTGTGGCTCCTGAGCCACAGGTTGGGACCTCTGCTCTACAGCGTATACTTGAAACATATGTTTAATCAAGCTGAGGCTCTCCTCAGTGGATGTTTGTACTAAACAAATATTCCCTTTGTATGCAATATGAAACCTCTTTTCTCCTTTTTTCCCTCTCTTTCTGTTTTTATTTTTAAATGTCGCATTCAACACTCACACTGTCAATCTTATGGCCCCTTTACACGCGGCTACATTTCTAGCTTATCCACAGGTAACTTACTGGCTGCAGTGAAATCATGGAGACATGGTTCTATCTTGTTGCTGTGTACAAATGGAATCATGTCTCCATGATTTCACTGCAGCCAGTAAGTTACCTGTTGACACCCTAGAAATGTAGCCGGCCGTAAAGGGGCCATCAGGATCGCTGAACATAAAAGGTCTACAAGGCCCTGGTAAATGATTCATTCTGTTCAAATTTATTAAAACTAATGATGTCCAAGTCACCGTTCTACAAGAGATGCACCTGTGTGCTGAGAAAGCCTTCAAATCATTGGTTCCCTAAGCTGATCATAGTTTTTCTCCTGACGCCAGATTGTGTGGCACCGCTATCCTGATATCTAGAACACTCCATAGGAATTTGTGGACTCTAGCGGTGATGGAGCAGGAAGAATGCTCCTGGTCAACTATTCACTTTTGCCTCACTGTATCGTCCAAACATGGGCTGAATTTTGGCAGTAATGGAATTCCCACACTGCATAGACCAGGGGTCTCAAACTCGGCTGCGTTGGTGGGCCGCACATACAAAAAAAATGTATATCGGGGGGCCGCATTCCGTGTAGGACTAAGTTACATTTTTATTAATTCCAGAATTTTTTGCTCAATGTAGTAATGTCCAAATCCTGATCTCATTCTTTAAGTAATGTCCCCACCGTGGTTTCCTTCTTGCAGTAATGTCCCCATCCTGTTCCCCTTATTGTAGTAATGTCTCCATCCTGGTCCTCATCTTGTAGTAATTTCCCCATTCGGGTCCCCATCTTGTAGTAATGTCCCCCATCCTGATCACCTTCTTGTAGTAATGTCCCCATACTGCTCCCCATCCTATATTAATGTCCCCCATTCTGATCCTCATCTTCTTGTAATGACCTCAACCTGGTCCCCGTCTTGCAGTAATGTCCCATCGCGATCCTCATCTTGTAGTAATGTTGCCATCTTGGTCCCATCTTGTAGTAATGTCCCCCATGCTGGTCCCCTTTTGTAGTGATGTCCCCCATGCTGGTCCCCATAGTGTAGTAATGTCTCCATCCTGCTCCCCATATTGTAGTAATGCCCCCATCCTAGTCCTCTTTTTGTAGTAATGTCCCCATCCTAATGCCACTTTGTAGTGACGTCCCAACCTGGTCTCTCTTTTTGTGTGCACACACACACACACACACACACACACACACACAGTCACATGCGCATGCACACACAGTCACACTCGCGCGCACAAACAGTCACAGTCACACTCACATATACACAGTCATATTCACATACACAGTCACACTCACATACACACAGTCACACTCATATACACACACTCTCTCTCTCACACATCTTAACGATGCTGCTGGGGTCCACTGTACAGGGGGCCGCCGAGGTGCAGTGTGTTGGGGACCACGGCTCTTTATGACTTCCTGTGGCCGTTACAATAAGCTCCTTCGTTCACCTACATCAATGGAAGCTGATGGCCAATCAGAAACCTCAAGTGATGTCATACGCCAACGTCGATTGCGGGTCTCTGATCTGATTGGCCCGCCAGCTTCCATTAATGTAGGTGAGCGAAGGAGCTTATTGTAGTGGCATATTGTACACTATATACCACATATATTACATACTGTCTACTATATACACCATAAAATGCATACTGTACATTATATACACCATACATTGCATCCTGTACACTATATATTGTATACTGTACACTATATACACGATATATTACATACTATACACTAGATACACATAATATTATACTCTCACTATAATGAATACTTACCCATGCTTCACAACCTGCCCCATCCAAGGACAGCAGACACCAGGGCAGAAGAGACCACACTGCAGGAGGACCATGAGCAGATATTGCAGCTCTTCCCCTCCTCCATCTCTCAGCCCGACTGCCCCTGATGATGTGAGCAGGGGCAGACATTGTTCATGCACATACATTTTCTTGCCATACATCTGTGTAGTGAAGGAGCCAGGGATCCTTGCTGCACTCCAGAGAGCAGTTCTTGTTTCAGAGCCAGTAAGGGATGCTGCCACCTACTGACCATTATGATGTGAGCCACGGGGGAGGTGCCAGGTGTTGTAGAGGGTCCAGCTGGAATATGTAGTTCTACAGGCAGCAGATGGTAATGTCACGGTAACTGAAGTGGGTTGTTGAACCCCTAAACACTTCCCTTGTGTCCACAACAATGGTCAAACTGGGAGGTTGCACTTATAGTGATGGTATATGACCCCCGGGGGCGCTCCTGTAATGGTGATGTCTGGATGCAGGTGTTGTATATGACCCCCCGGGGGCGCTCCTGTAGTGGTAATGTCTGGGTGCAGGTATTGTATATGACCCCCGGGGGCGCTCCTGTAGTGGTGATGTCTGGGTGCAGGTATTGTATATGACCCTCCGGGCGCTCCTGTAGTGGTAATGTCTGGGTGCAGGTATTGTATATGACCCTCCAGGCGCTCCTGTCTGGGTGCAGGTATTGTATTTGACCCCCGGGGGCGCTCCTGTGGTGGTGATGTCTGGGTGCAGGTATTGTATATGACCCTCCGGGCACTCCTGTAGTGGTGATGTCTGGGTGCAGGTATTGTATATGACCCCCCGGGGGCGCTCCTGTAATGGTGATGTCTAGGTGCATGTGTTTTATATGACCCCCCGGGGTCGCTTCTGTAATGGTGATGTCTGGGTGCAGGTGTTGTATATGACCCTCCGGGGGCGCTCCTGTAGTAGTGATGTCTGGGTGCATGTGTTTTATATGACCCCCCGGGGTCGCTTCTGTAATGGTGATGTCTGGGTGCAGGTGTTGTATATGACCCTCCGGGGGCGCTCCTGTAGTAGTGATGTCTGGGTGCATGTGTTTTATATGACCCCCCGGGGTCGCTTCTGTAATGGTGATGTCTGGGTGCATGTGTTGTATATGACCCACCACGTGCTCCTGTAGTGGTGATGTCTCGGTGCAGGTATTGTATATGACCCCCCGGGGGTACTCCTGTAATGGTGATGTCTGGATGCAGGTGTTCTATCTGACCTCCCGGGGGCGCTCCTGTAGTAGTGATGTCTGGGTGCACGTGTTTTATATGACCCCCCGGGGGCGCATCTGTAATGGTGATGTCTGGATGCAGGTATTGCTATGTGTGAGAGGCCTGAGGTAGAGACTCCTTCCACTGTTGCTATGTGTGAGGCCTGAGGTAGAGGCTCCTCCCACCGTTGCTATGTGTGAGGCCTGAGGTAGAGGCTCCTCCCACTGTTGCTAAGTGTGAGGCCTGAGGTAGAGGCTCCTCCCACTGTTGCTAAGTGTGAGGCCTGAGGTAGATGCTCCTCCCACTGTTGCTATGTGTGAGGCCTGAGGTAGAGGCTCCTCCCACTGTTGCTATGTGTGTGAGGCCTGAGGTAGAGGCTCCTCCCACTGTTGCTATGTGTGTGAGGCCTGAGGTAGAGGCTCCTCCCACTGTTGCTATGTGTGAGGCCTGAGGTAGAGGCTCCTCCCACTGTTGCTATGTGTGAGGCCTGAGGTAGAGGCTCCTCCCACTGTTGCTATGTGAGAGGCCTGAGGTAGAGGCTCCTCCCACTGTTGCTATGGCAGCTAGTTATGAGGAGAATTATCTTTCATACACCTATATTGAGCTTGAGATGGCAGCAAAACACAATGTAAATGTTACATCTGTCAGTCCTCACTGCACAGACATCACATCACTACTTATGACAGATTTCCTAACTCACAGCACAAAGTAATTCTGGCACACTGTAACAAATCTACTGCCCAGGCCCGCAGCTATACCGAGGCAATTTAAAGGGAACCTGTCACCTAATCTATGGCCTCTAACCTATCACTACCTGCCCCTACAGACCCTAACTAGCTCCCTAACCATCCCTGCCTGTCCTAATAGGGCTTTATATAAGGTGAATAAAACACTTTATAAACGTACAGTTTTTTTCGTCTGTGGGGCGTTCTTGTCTGCAGGGCGGTGTCCCCAGAGCCGCGCTCCCCCCGCCTCGCTCCCTTCCTAACGCCCTAATGGGCGGCATTATCCATTTGAAGAGCGGGGTAGCCAGTTCAAATCATCCCGCCCCGCTCTTCATGACGCGAGGCCGGGGACCGCGTCATTTCCGGTCCGCGCATGCGCTGTGCGGCGGGAGAAGCCGACGCTGAATCCCAGCGTCACTAGGCAATGATCTGCGTCTTCGGAAGGTGAGTATCGGCGGCCCCCTCCCTCCCAAAACTGAACATATATATGCGTGTGTAATCCACATGTATATATGGATTACACACACACACATATATATATATATTAACTTTGATTAGGCATATTTCATGTGTGTATATATATATATATACTAGCTGGGTGCCCGATGCACATGCATTGGGATTCTAGAAGAGCGAGTCTCTGACTCGCAATGGCCGCTTCGCGGCCAATGCTTCGCGCTGCTAAGGCGACTCGCCATGCCCGCTGCGCGGCCAATGCTTCGGGCATATCCACATGACCACGCCGACTCGCATTGCGAGTGGACTCAGAAGGGGCAAAAAACCCATTCACAATTATATAATAGATATATATATATATAGATGTACATATATAGATATATATATAGTTAGATATATATATTATAATGTGTGTGTGTGCATGTATGTATGTATGTATGTATGTATATATACACACACACATATATATATATATACACACACATATATATAGTTAGTTAGAGTATATATATTTGCATATATTTATTTGTGTGTATATACATAGTTAGAGTATATGTATGTATATATATATATATATATATATATATTAGCTGTGAGCCCGATTCTAAAGAATCGTGTAGTCTAGAATGCATATATAGTTTATTTACTAATATTTAGGGGAGTGCGGTGAAATTAATTGTGTGTATACAGGTGGCTCAGTGGTTAGCACTGTATATGGTGGCTCAGTGGTTAGCACTGTATATGGCGGCTCAGTGGGTAGCAGAGTATACGGTGGCTGAGTGGTTAGCACTGGGCGGTGGCTGAGTGGTTAGCACTGGGCGGTGGCTCAGTGGTTAGCACTGCGCGGTGGCTCAGTGGTTAGCACTGCGCGGTGGCTCAGTGGTTAGTAGTGCGCGGTGGCTCAGTGGTTAGCAGTGAGTGGGGTGGGCAGAGTGGTCAGCGCAGTGCGGCGGGCAGAGTGGTCAGCGCAGTGCGGCGGGCAGAGTGGTCAGCAGAGGACAGAGGCACTCTGCCTGTCATACTTACCAGCGGGTCATCGTCTTCCCCGCCACGGCATTTTCACTCCGCCATCGCCAGCATGTTGGCTCCACTCATGCAGAGCATTGCTCCTGTGCAGGCTCCTCTCTGCTGAGTATTGCTCCTGTGCAGCCTCCTCTCTGCAGAGCATTGGTCCTGTGCAGCCTCCTCCTCTCTGCAGAGCATTGCTCCTGTGCAGCCTCCCCTCATGCAGAGCAATGCTCCTGTGCAGCCTCCCCTCATGCAGAGCAATGCTCCTGTGCAGCCTCCTCTCTGCAGAGCATTGCTCCTGTGCAGCCTCCTTACTGTAGAGCATTGCTCCTGTGCAGCCTCCTCTCTGCAGAGTATTGCAGAGGCACTCTGACTGTCATACTTACCAGCGGGTCATCGTGTTCCCCGCCACGGCATTTTCACTCCGCCGTCGCCAGCATGTTGGCTCCACTCATGCAGAGCATTGCTCTTGTGCAGGCTCGTCTCTGCAGAGCATTGCTCCTGTGCAGCCTCCTCCTCTCTGCAGAGTATTGCTCCTGTGCAGCCTCCTCCTCTCTGCAGAGTATTGCTCCTGTGCAGCCTCCTCCTCTCTGCAGAGTATTGCTCCTGTGCAGTCTCCTCCTCTGCAGAGCATTGCTCCTGTGCAGCCTCCTCCTCTCTGCAGAGCATTGCTCCTGTGCAGCCTCCTCCTCTCTGCAGAGCATTGCTCCTGTGCAGCCTTCTCCTCTCTGCAGAGCATTGCTCCTGTGCAGCCTCCTCTCTGCAGAGCATTGCTCCTGTGCAGCCTCCTCTCTGCAGAGCATTGCTCCTGTGCAGCCTCCTCTCTGCAGAGCATTGCTCCTGTGCAGCCTCCTCTCTGCAGAGCAATGCTCCTGTGCAGCCTCCTCTCTGCATAGCAATGCTCCTGTGCAGCCTCCTCTCTGCAGAACATTGCTCCTGTGCAGCCTCCCCTCTGCAGAGCATTGGTCCTGTGCAGCCTCTTCTCTGCAGAGCATTGGTCCTGTGCAGCCTCCTCTCGGCAGAGCAATGCTCCTGTGCAGCCTCCTCTCTGCAGAGCATTACTCCTGTGCAGCCTCCCCTCTGTAGAGCATTGCTCCTGTGCAGGCTGCTCACTGCAGAGCGTTGCTCCTGTGCAGCCTCCTCTCACCTGTATCCTGGAGATCAGCTCTTGGGGGCTCAGTCAGGGGTCCTCTGTCAGCTGTATGTTCCCTTGTGATCGCAGGATGTCAGAGGCAGAGAATCAGTGATGAGGACACGTCTGATGTGAGACAGCGGCATGATGTCTCCTGTGCTGACTGGAGCAATGAAAGTGCCTGTGATGATGTCACAGTCATGTGATATAGCCCCGCCCATACCAGTGACATCATCTCAGGTCCTGAGAGTGAGAGACTGTGCATGGACTCGCAAAGGCATTGCGAGTGAGGAGAGACTCTGGAAGGACTCGCAAAGGCATTGCGAGTGTGGCAGCCACGCATACGACGACGGAAACACTGCCGAATATGACGGAAGTGGCCTTAGGGTAATTATATATTAGATAGATATATATATATATACACATACATACATACACATATACAGTGCCTACAAGTAGTATTCAACCCCCTGCAGATTTAGCTGGTTGACACATGCAGAATTAACTTGGCATTGTGACATTTGGACTGTAGATCAGCCTGGAAGTGGGAAATGCACTGCAGCCACAAAAATGTTTTTTTTTTTTTATTTTTTTATTTTTTTTTTAAAGCGTTAAAAGTTAATTCAGAGGGGTCATTTATTATTCAACCCCTCAAACCACCAGAATTCTGTTTGGGCCCCCTAAAGTATTAAGAAGTAGTTTAGGCACAAAGAACAATGAGCTTCACATGTGTGGATTAATTATCTCTTTTGCCAGCCTTTTCTGACTATTTAAGACCCTCCCCAAACTTGTGAACAGCACTCATACATGGTCAACATGGGAAAGACAAAGGAGCATTCCAAGGCCATCAGAGACAAGATCGTGGAGGGTCACAAGGCTGGCAAGGGGTACAAAACCCTTTCCAAGGAGTTGGGCCTACCTGTCTCCACTGTTGGAAGCATCATCTGGAAGTGGAAGGCTTATGGAACTACTGTTAGCCTTCCACGGCCTGGACAGCCTTTGAAAGTTTCCTCCTGTGCAGAGGCCAGGCTTGTCCGAAGAGTCAAGGCTAACCCAAGGACAACAAGGAAGGAGCTCCGGGAAGATCTCATGGCAGTGGGGACATTGGTTTCAGTCAATACCATAAGTAACGTACTCCACCGCAATGGTCTCTGTTCCAGACGAGCCCGTAAGGTACCTTTACTTTCAAAGCGTCATGTCAAGGCTTGTCTACAGTTTGCTCATGATCACTTGGAGGACTCTGAGACAGACTGGTTCAAGGTTCTATGGTCTGATGAGACCAAGATCAAGATCTTTGGTGCCAACCACACACGTGACGTTTGGAGACTGGATGGCACTACATACGACCCCAAGAATACCATCCCTACAGTCAAGCATGGTGGTGGCAGCATCATACTGTGGGGCTGTTTCTCAGCCAAGGGGCCTGGCCATCTGGTCCGCATCCATGGGAAGATGGATAGCACGGCCTACCTGGAGATTTTGGCCAAGAACCTCCGCTCCTCCATCAAGGATCTTAAGATGGGTCGTAATTTCATCTTCCAACAAGACAACGACCCAAAGCACACAGCCAAGAAAACCAAGACCTGGTTCAAGAGGGAAAAAATCAAGGTGTTGGGAGTGGCCTAGTCAGTCTCCTGACCTTAACCAATTGAAAACTTGTGGAAGGAGCTCAAGATTAAAGTCCACATGAGACACCCAAAGAACCTAGATAACTTGGAGAAGATCTGCATGGAGGAGTGGGCCAAGATAACTCCAGAGACCTGTGCCGGCCTGATCAGGTCTTATAAAAGACGATTATTAGCTGTAATTGCAAACAAGGGTTATTCCACATAGGGGTTGAATAATAATTGACCCACACTTTTATGTTTAAATTTATAAAAATTCAACTGAGCAACATAACTTTTTGGTTTGTAAGATTTATGCTTCTGTTAATAAATCCTACTCTCGTTTGCAGTTTGAAGGCTCTAACTTATTGGCATCTTATCAAACCAGCTAAATCTGCAGGGGGTTGAATACTACTTGTAGGCACTGTATATATATATATTTGCATATATTTAAATGTGTATATATATATATATATATATTATATATGCACACACACATATATATATATGCACACACACTATATATATATATGCACACACACTATATATATACACTCTAACTATATATATATATATATATATATATATATATATATATATATATATACACACACACACATATATATGTGTGCATATATAATTTAATTTATATATATATATATAAATTATATATGCACACATATATATATGCACACACACACATATATATTATATATATATATATATATATATATATATATATATATATATATATATATATATATATATATATATACACACATACACATATATCTGTGTATATATAGTTAGAGTATATATATATTTGCATATATTTACCGTATTTTTCGGATTATAGGACGGGAAAGTGGGGGGTGCGTCTTATAATCCAAATATGTGGAGGCAGCGGAGGCTGGGGGGCAGCTCTGGAGCGTGTCAGGGGCTGCAGAGAGTGCACCCGCTCATTTAATATGCACTGACGCTGTCCACCTCTCAGTGCTGAAGTTGCACTGAGAGATGGACGGCAGGGAGCAGTGCATACTAAAGGAGCCTGCACTCACCCCCCGCTCTCTCTGCAGCCCCTCCATATGCCGCCCCCCCCCCCCCATGTCCTGTATATGGCTCCCCCACATAATACACCCACCCCCTCAATATGCTGTTTCCCCCCTCCATTAGAAAGATGGTCCCTTGCCCTGCACTCCCATCATTAATGCGCCCCCCACACTGGCCGGCAGCAGATAGAATAAATAAAATCCTCCTTCCTCACCCTCCAGCGCTAAGCTCAAAGCGTCACCGCCGGCTCCTGGTCTCCATGGTGCTCTGCTTCTTCCGCCCATGTAATCGGGCGATGATGTAATCGCTTATGTCCGATCACATGAGCGGAAGAAGCTGAGCACCATGGAGACCAGGAGCCGGCGGTGACGCTTTGAGCTTAGCGCCGGAGGGTGAGGAAGGAGGATTTTTTTATTCTATCTGCTGCCGGCCAGCGTGGGGGCGCATTAATGATGGGGGGAGTGCAGGGCAAGGGACTATCTTTCTAATGGGGGGGGGGGAACAGCATATTACGTGGGGGCAGAATATTGAGGGGGTGGGTGTATTAATAGGGGACGTGTGCCATCAAGGGGGGACGTGTGCCTGCAGTAGGGGACGAGTGCCATCAAGGGGGGACGTGTGCCTGCAGTGGGGGACGTGTGCCAGCTATGGGGGCGCGTGCCAGCTATGGGAGACGTGTGCCAGCACAAGGGGGCTATATCCAATATAAGGGTGCCATATCCAGATTAAGGAGGCTAATTCTAGAATGAGGGACCATGTACCAGGATGAGGGGGCTATGCGGGACATATACGCTATATGATTTGTTAGACGGACACTGACATTATAAGACGGACCCCATTTAACATTAAAAATAATTTTTTTCTCTTTTCCTTCACCAAAATTGCGGCTTGCTCAGAAACAGAGAACTCACACAGGACAGAGTAATATATAACTTTTTCTCTACTTTACAAAAGCGATTTTTTTCTGCAAAAGGGATGGATAGAAATGATAAGAGGGGGCGCAGGGACAGGTCTAAAGATACGGGGGGGGGGGCAGTTTGTGGGTTTAGGATCACTTTAAGAAGCCAATGAAATTAAAAGATTCCCTTTTTAAGATCCCATTTTAAAAATGTATAACAACCACACAGTTGGCATATATAATGACAGAATACTAATGGAATAAGAGATTATCTAATTACGGTATTAAGTTTGGTCATGTCCAGTAATTGTCTGAAATAGAAAGGACAGTAAATAAAGGATATAAGGGAGTTAAAGATATGTACAGATATTATATACAGTGGGTACTTTGTTTCATTGCAGCCATTTGGTAAATTCAAAAAAGTTAATTTTTTTCTCATTAATGTACACTCTGCACCCCATATCTTGACTGAGAAATACAGAAATGTAGATATTTGTGCAAATTTATTACAAAAGAAAAACTGGAATATCACATGGTCATAAATATTCGGACCCTTTGCTCAGACAATTATATTTAAGTCACATTCTGTCCATTTCCTTGTGATCCTCCTTGAGATGGTTCTACTCCTTCATTGGATTCCAGCTGTGTTTAATTAAACTGATAGAACTTGATTTAGAAAGGCACACACCTGTCTATATAAGACCTCACAGCTCACAGTGCATGTCAGACCAAATGAGAATCATGAGATCAAAGGAACTGTCCAAGAAGCCCAGAGACAGAATTGTGGTGATGCACAGATCGGGCCAAGGGTGCAAAAGAATTTCTGTAGTACTCAAGGTTCCTAAGAGCACAGTGGCCTCAATAATCCTTAAATGGAAGAAGTTTGGGACCACCAGAACTTTTCCTAGACCTGGCCGTCCAGCCAAAATTAGCAATCGTGGGAAAAGAGTCTTGGCGAGAGAGGCAAAGAAAAACCGCAAAATGGAGCTCCAGAGAGGGAGAATGGGAGATGGGAGAAAGTTCCACAATGTCAACTATCACTGCAACCCTCCACCAGTCAGGCTTTATGGCAGAGTGGCCCGACAGAAGCCTCTCCTCAGTGCAAGACATTTGAAAGCCTGCATAGAGTTTGCAAAAAAACACATGAAGGACTCCCAGACTATGAGAAAAAAAGACTCTCTGGCCTGATAAAAAGAATATAGAACTTTTTGGTGATAATTGTAAGCGGTATGTGTGGAGAAAACCAGGCAGTGCTTATCACCTGCCCAATACAATCCCAACAGTGAAACATGGTGGTAGCAGTATCATGCTATGGGGTCTTTTTCAGCTGCAGGGACAGTACGACTAGTTGCATTTGAAGCAAACATGAATGTGGCCAAGTAAAGAGACGGCTGAAAACCTCTTCTAGAGTGCTCTGGGCTACAGATGTGGCCAAAGGTTCACCTTCCAACAAGACAATGATACACAGCTAAAATAACATAGGAGTGGCTCCAGAACAACTATGACCATTCTTGACTGGCCCAGCCAGAGAGCTGACCTAAACCCAAATGAGCTTCTCTGGAGAGACCTCAAAATGGCTGTCCACCAATGTTCAACATCCAACCTGACAGAACTGGACAGTATCTGAAAGAAAGAATGGCAGAGGATCCCCAAATCCAGGTGTGAAAAATGTGTTGCATTGTTCCCAAGAAGACTCATGGCTGTACGAGCTCAAATGGTGCTTCTACTCAATACTGAGCAAAGGCTCCGAATACTTATGACCATGTGATATTTCAGTTTTTCTTTTTTAATAAATTAGCACAAGTATATACGGTACATTTGTTTTTTATTTTGTCTAGATGGGGTGCAGAGTGTACATTAATGAGAAAAAAAAAGAACTTTATTAAATTTACCAAATGGCTGCAATGAAAGAGAGTGAAAAATTCACCGACTGTATATATCTAGAATGGTGACCGGTCTGTAAACCATGCCCTATGAGGAACGGTTACAGGATTTGGGAATGTTTAGCTTACAAAAAAAAATGACTCACTGAGAGGAGACTTAATAGCTGTCCAAATATCTCAAGTGCGGTCACTCTGTATCGGGATCAGCTTTATTCTCAATCGAACAAGGAAAGACTGGAAGCAATGAGATGAAACTGAATGAGAGGAGACACCGATTAGATATCAGAGAAAACGTTTTGACAGTGAGGGTGATCAACGAGTGGAACAGGCGGCCACGAGAGGTGGTGAGTTCTCCTTCAAAGGAAGTCTTATAACAGAGAATGCTAATGGACATCTTTTGATTTGGACTGAAAGCAAAATGTCTTTGATCTGCTGCACTAAGTTTCCTTGGCCAACTACTGTGTCCACGATTCTTAACATTGATGTTTTTTGGTGCTTTTTCAAAAGAGCTTGAATAGTATGGCTAGGGTCACATTGGCGTTTTTTGTTTTAAATCCTGATCCGGTTTTGAGCTTTAAAAAAGCTCAAAACCGGACCAGGAAACGCTCCTGATGGAAGCCGATGCAAAACACCGGATGGCTTCACAAGCCATCCGGTGGCCGGATCCGGCACTGCTGCCTGCGTTTAAAATCATGCAGGCAGCAGTTTTCGCAGCGTTTCTGGGACCGCACTGCGGTCACCGGATGGCTCAGGATGTGTAATCCTGAGCCATCCGGTAACTGCAGAGTGTGCGGATCCCGGCTATTGACGGGACCCGCAACCGTAATAAAGATTGAAATTGCTGACCTAAATGACTGATAGAGGTCTGTAGGGGGGCTTAGACCCCCCTACAGACCGGGCTCCCACTTCCATAGTGTTCTTCACCAATTTCGCACCGGGCACGGGCTCCTCGGAGCTGCGTGCATGTCAACCAAGGTGCCCCCCCCCCATCACTATACAGGGGTGCATAGACCCCTCTAATACAATTATGCTTACATTGATGTGTTTTACACAAAGAATAATCACAATTTCATTGTTAATTATATATTTACATGTGTCCGGAGCCAGAGTCCAGTGATTTCCATGGGCGGGGCTGTGTGCAGCAGCCTCCGCCCGCTCCTTCTTGATGGCCGCCCCCTCTGGCCGTAATCCAGTCTTGTGAGGGCGGGCACGTCGTTAAAGGGGCGTGGCTAACCGCGGCACATAGTTAGCCACGCCCTTTAACGACGAGGCCGCCCTCACAAGACTGGATTACGGCCAGAGGGGGCGGCCATCAAGAAGGAGCGGGCGGAGGCTGCTGCACACAGCCCCGCCCCTGGAAATCACTGGACTCTGGCTCCGGACACATGTAAATATATAATTAACAATGCAATTGTGATTATTCTTTGTGTAAAACACATCAATGTAAGCATAATTGTATTAGAGGGGTCTATGCACCCCTGTATAGTGATGGGGGGGGGGGCACCTTGGTTGACATGCACGCAGCTCCGAGGAGCCCGTGCCCGGTGCGAAATTGGTGAAGAACACTATGGAAGTGGGAGCCCGGTCTGTAGGGGGGTCTAAGCCCCCCTACAGACCTCTATCAGTCATTTAGGTCAGCAATTTCAATCTTTATTACGGTTGCGGGTCCCGTCAATAGCCGGGATCCGCACACTCTGCAGTTACCGGATGGCTCAGGATTACACATCCTGAGCCATCCGGTGACCGCAGTGC
Organism: Allobates femoralis; assembly: GCA_033576535.1. NCBI lineage: Eukaryota > Metazoa > Chordata > Amphibia > Anura > Aromobatidae > Allobates > Allobates femoralis. The sequence goes on from JARQOC010000005.1 coordinate 38,069,727, forward strand.
GGTATTCTGCACACAGTTTTCAAAAAAACTGTGTGCGACCGGCATTGCATTCACCGCATCCGGATCCGGATGCGGTGAATGCAATCTAGGTTTTCAATGTGACCCTACCCTATATCTTGAAACCTTAAGGTACCGTCACACGCCGCCATATGGCTTCCATATCGCTGGCGATTTGACGTGAGTTTCAGCCACTTTTTTCTGATCGCTGTGGAACTGTCACAGAGATCTCGCCTGCGATCTTCAGTGATCCGTAAATCGCCTGCAGAAGACCGGAAGCAATCTTCCCTTCACACATCGCCACATCACAGGCCACAATCGTAGCGGCAATGTCTTCATACTGTTATGATAGGGGTGTGCTAGAGTGTGTCTCACTGTTGTTGGTGGACGTAACGGTTTTCCCATTGGTGAGCCTTGCGTGAACACACGGCTCATCAAATAAGGTGCCTTGGACACGGCCAGCCAATCGGAACGCAGTATCACCCACCAATCGCCGCAGATGCGGCGCATAAAAACAACAACATCCAAGCACGCCTACGGGATTTATGTCAGGATCGCTGTGTACGTCGCTCTCACCCTGTCACACGGCACAATCCGCTGAAATCGCCTGGTGGATGACGCCTGATTTCTCTGCAGTGCAGGGAGATCAGGCAAAGCTCCACCAGCGATTTCTCGCCGTAGAATCGCCCAGTCACACGCCACTAAGCACAGGCGATGTGGTTTCCACATCGCCAAATTCAGGAATTGCCAGTGATCTCACCGGCGTGTGACGGAACCTTTAGAGATCAAAACTATGTAATAAATGTCCACAGATAACTGTGGATAATGAGTGCGGTGGTGACAATAGGCTGAGCTATGGGAATCCTGCATAGGGTATAATGATAATCAGGGGTGGATTAAGGGGAGCCAGGGCCCGTGGCAGTTCAGACTCTGTGGGCCCCCCTCTGTCATGTGAGGAGGGGTGGGGGGTGGTCATGTGACGGGGAGGGGGATCATGTGAAGGGGGGGTGGTGGTCATGTGACGGGGGTCATCATGTACCAGAAATAGATTACTCCAGAAAAATTGTTGCCGAGTGAAACTATAACCTGTCAAACATCCATTGATCTAGTCACGTAGCAAAAAAAAAAAATGCTGCAGAAACTTGCAGTGGGCACATAACCTTACACGTAAAAACGTACAGTTTTTTTGGACAAAATTAGTCCTTTATAGCTTCAATATTGCAATAATGACAATTGAAGAGTTCCAGTAGTTCCTATGGACAAAAATAACATGAGCATCATGAAATATTTGTGTATTCAAGCAAAAGCGCCCCTGGGCAATTCAGAAGCTCCTATTCTGTGTTGTAAGGCTGCTTTCACACTGCAGTTTTTTTTCTGATCAGGTTCCATCCGGTTTGTGTGTCAAAATCAGGAGAGGAAGGGCCGCTTTACACACACCAACTTCTGTGTCCAACTTCTGAACAGATCTCTGGTTGCAGTGAAATCATGGACACATTGTTTACAAATGGAACAATTGTCCATGATTTCACTGCAACCAGTAAGGGCCACTTTACACACACCAACTTATCTGTCCAACTTCTGACCAACTTACTGGTTGCAGTGAAATCATGGACACATTGCTCCATTTTGTGGCTGTGTACAATGGAACAATGTGTCCATGATTTCACTGCAACCAGTAAGTTGGTCAGAAGTTGGACAGATAAGTTGGTGTGTGTAAACCCACCATAAGTTGTTCAGAAGTTGGACAGATAAGTTGGTGTGTGTAAAGTGGCCTGAACTTGCAGAGAAAAAGTATAATTGAAAGATTGACACCTGTTCTGAGTTTTGCAGACACTCCTGGTTTTGGCACACAAACACTGATGTAACCTGATCAGGTAAAAAAACTGCAGAGTGAAACCAGCCACCACCGCAAGATCCGATCCGGGGCTGTCAGGATGAACCTGACAGCCCCCGACCGGATCAGCACACAGAACCGGAGGGTCAAATGTGCCCTCCGGTACTGTGTGCAGCCGCACGCAGCTTCTGCTGCTAATGAATCAGGATCGCGGCTGGCGGAGAGCTAGCCACAGTCCTGAAATAACAGTGGCGTGCAGCTTCCGGACCGCGGCAATCCAGCCCCATAGGCTCCCGTGTTAGGGAGCGCCTTGATTGCCCCAGATCCGGGGGAATCCGGGATAAGGTAATTTAGGGAGATTTTTCTCCCCGGACACAAACATTGCAAGCAACGTTTTTGTGTACGGCGAGAAAAATCCGATTTCTCCCGGATTCTTCCGGAGAGATGGAAACCGGATGGCAGATAGCTGCCATTCGGCCCCATAGGATACTATGAGGCCAAAATCCGGTCTGGGGCTGTCTCGTTTACACGGACAGCCACAGACCGGTCTCTGCCGTGGTGTGAAGCCAGCCTTAGAAGGAGGCTATTATGCTCTGACTGCCCCTGTACTCAGAATAAATAATGTATAAAAATCTCAAACTCTGTGCACCCTGTATGATAATCACCTGTTACCAGTCTGATGGACTTGCTTGCACATCGGTCCTTCCCGCCTCCTCGCGGTCTGACAGCGTCTTCTTCTGAATGAGGCAGATAACGCCTTCTGCCACCTGCGTTATCCACGTGACCACGTCCAATTTTCCCATTGCCTATGCTACGCCCATACCTCTCCGGCTTGTGCAGGTACACTGTGCTCCATCATGGGGTTATCCTACAAGTTTAAACTCTTAGTGATGTCACCATACATTACACGCAGAAGACGGGGAGCCTGGAACCATGTGAAGACCCCTGCGGTTTGCGCATGTGTAGATGAGTTTTACATTGGTGCGTTTGCGTAAGCTGGAGAGGCATCTACACAAACGTGAGAAGGGAAAGTGGGACGGGGATAACAAAGGAGGCGTTATCCATATCATTCAGAAGAGGCTGTGTGGACCAATTTGCAAGCAAGAATTTCGAACAGGTAACAGGTTAGAATAGAGGGTGCTAGATTTATATAAATTATTTATTCTGTGTACAAAGGCATTCAGGGCATAATAGCCTGCTTCTTATAATGCAGCATCAACGTGTGCACGAGGCCTTACATATACTGAGGGAAAAAACTCACCAAATACTCAGCTTGTGCACGAGGACATACAAATCCTCCTATATAATAATTGCCAGCTTCTGGCATCCGGCCACTGTGCCACTATTCCGGCATGCATTGCGGCCGGATGCCAGTGGTACATGCGCGCCATCGCTCGCGAGCCGCTGCTTTCCGATGCCAGAAACTGGCAATTATTATATAGGATGCACTGCTCCGCCCCGGAAGTGCCGCCATATTAGCACACCCAACTGATAGTTATACTAACATGGCGCAGGCTGCCGTCGGCTGGCTGTAGGCTCCTGTGCCCGCACACTCCCGCACCTCCCCTCCAGCACCCGCACGCCCCTGCAATACACTCCCGTGCCCGCACACCCCCGCACGCCCTTGCAATACACTCCCGTGCCGCACACCCCCGCACCTCCCCTCCAGCACCCGAACGCCCCTGCAATAGACCCCCACGCCCGCATACCCCCGCAGTACACCCTCGCCCCCCCCTCCAGTGCCCGCTCCCCCCACAGTAGCCCCCCGCACCCACCTTCGCCGGCCGCAAACCCCAGACAACTTACCTATTCAGATAGGACCTTTGCTGACATCACAGTCATGTGATCATTCACATGACCGTGCATCACCATAGCTCCGCCTCCTCTACGCTACACTGCTTCCCAGCTAGGACATGGAGCTGTCACAGCTGGGAACAAGAGAAGGGGAGGCAGAGAGGCAGAAGGGGAGCTGAACCATTAAAGACAAAACAGAGACACATAAGAGGGGACCACAAAAAATGGAGACAGAAGAGGGGTGCAAAAACACTGAAGAGGGTGAGCTGAGAGGTAAGTGCAGCAGACAGACATAAAGGGGACCAGAAACTCTGAAGGGGGGGGGGGGGGCACAGAGACAAGGGGTGACCACAATGACTGAAGGGGGGCAGAGAGACATAAGAGGGCACCAGAAACACTCAAGGGGGGCAGAGAGATAAAGGGGGTAACAGACACGAAAGGAGGGGGCCAGGGAGACATAAGGGGGGACCAGAACCACTCAAGGGGGGGTGAAGAAAGATGAAAGAGAGGGAGCAGAGAGGGAAGTGGGGCAGAGACATATAAGGGGGGACCAGAAATACTGAAGGGGGCCAGAAAAATGAAGAGGGGGGACATAGAGATAAAGGGGGGGGGCAGAGAGGAAAGGGGGACAGAGACATCAAGGGGGGAACAGAAATACTCAAGAGCAGCAGAAACACATAAGGAGGACCAGAGACACTGAAGAGGGAGGCAAAGAAACAAGGGCGACCAGAAACACTAAAGGGGGGGCAGAGGAACATAAGGGGTGACCAATAAGACTGAAAGGGGGCAGGGACTCTGAAGTGGGGCAAAGAAGCATAAGGTAGGACCAAAAAGACTGAAGGGGGGCAGCTGAGAAGGAAGGGGAGCTCAGAGACATAAGGAAGACTACAAACACTGAAGGAGGGGAGAGAGATGAAGGGAAGGGGGACACAGAGATGAAGGGAGGGATATTGAGACAAAAGGGGGGAGGACCACAGACGCAAGTGGGGGATGACACACATAGGAGGGACCAGAAATACTGAAGGGGAGCAGAGACACATAAGGGGGACTAGAAACAATGAAGGGGGGCAGAGAGATGAAGGGGGGAGACAAAAGGGGGGCACCAGAAATACTAAACGAGAGCAGACAAACATAAGGGGGACCATAAACACTGAAGGAGGAGGCAGAGAAACAAGGGGAAACCAGAAAGACTTAAGGGAGACCACAAACACTGAAGGAGTAGTAGAGACACTGAAGGGGGGCCAGAGAGAGGGAAGGGGAAGCAGACACACGAAAGGAGGCAGCAGACACACCCAAGGGGGGCAGAGAGACATAAGGGGGACCAGAAAGACTAAAGGGTTGCAGAGAGACGAAGGGGGGGGGGGGGGGGGCTGGGGGAAGGAGCAGAGATGAAAAGAGGCAGAGAGACATAAGGAGGGACTAAAAAGATTGAAGGGGGCAGAGACACCAGAAAGACTGAAGTGGGGGCAGAAACACAAGGGGTCACCGGAATAACTCAAGGGAAGCCGAAACATGGGGAAGAAGAGAGACGGAAGAGAAGGCAGAGACATGGGGCAGCAGAGAGAAAAAAGGGGGGGGGCAGAGAAACAGGGAAAAAGACAGAGAGAAGAGGGGGCAGAGACACAAGGCGGAGCAGAGAGGCAAAGAGAGCACAGGGTGGTCAAAGGAATCGCAGGGGGGCCACAAAGAGCACAGCGTGGCAGTGACGCCCTCCCGGTGTGATAGCATCGGGCCTATTTCTAGTACTGAGATAAAAACTCCCCAAATACTCAGCGTGTGCACAAGGCCTTACAGATACTGAGGAAAAAAATCACGAAATACTCGGCGTGTGCACAAGGCCTTACATATACTGAGGTAAAAACTGACCAAATACTCAGCGTGTGCACAAGGCCTTACAAATACTGAGGTAAAACTCAACAAATACTCAGCGTGTGCACGAGGCCTTACATATACTAAGGTAAAACCTCACCAAATAATCAGCGTGTGCACGAGGCCTTACAGATACGGAGGTAACACAGTACAGGAGTGTATCACAGACTCTGCCTTACTGACTGCTGGAGACATTTACTGACACAGCACAGGAGTGTATAGTAACTGTTACACGGTTCACCATCGCAGCGATGCTGCAGGTGCACGCTCGCTTCCAACATCGCTGCGTTAGGTGTCACATAGGCAGATGTTGCCTGGGACTGCGCTGCGATGTTGAAGCAGCGATCGCTCGCGGGGCTGGGAACAACCGAGCGATATGCTTCAATGCTGCGAATAGGCGGCATTGCTGGCAATATCACTGTTGCAATATGCCACCAAATCGCTGGTGCAACATCACCAGGTTTTTCAACATGTTGAAAAAAACTGGCAACTTGCAACCAGCAATTTATCGCGCTGTTACCCAGCACAATGCTCCAGCAATGTTGCTTCAACTTAGCTGACTCAGCAAAATTACAGCCATTTTGCATGCAACATCGTGCTGTGTAACGGTACCTCATCACAGATCCTGCCTTACTGACTGCAGGAGACATTTACTGACACAGCACAGGAGTGTATCACAGACCCTGCCTTACTGACTGCAGGAGACATTTACTGACACACAGTACAAGAGTGTATCACAGACCCTGCCTTACTGACTGCTGGAGACATTCACTGACACAGCACAGGAGTGTATCACAGACCCTGCCTTACTGACTGCAGGAGACATTTACTGACACACTGCACAGGAGTGTATCACAGACCCTGCCTTACTGACTGCTGGAGACATTTACTGACACACAGCACAAGAGTGTATCACAGACCCTGCCTTACTGACTGCTGGAGACATTTACTGACACACAGCACAGGAGTGTATCACAGACCCTGCCTTACTGACTGCAGGAGACATTTACTGACACAGCACAGGAGTGTATCACAGACCCTGCCTTACTGACTGCTGGAGACATTTACTGACACACAGCACAAGAGTGTATCACAGACCCTGCCTTACTGACTGCTGGAGACATTTACTGACACACAGCACAAGAGTGTATCACAGACCCTGCCTTACTGACTGCTGGAGACATTTACTGACACACAGCACAGGGGTGTATCACAGACCCTGCCTTACTGACTGCTGGAGACATTTACTGACACACAGCACAAGAGTGTATCACAGACCCTGCCTTACTGACTGCAGGAGACATTTACTGACACACAGCACAGGAGTGTATCACAGACCCTGCCTTACTGACTGCTGGAGACATTTACTGACACACAGCACAGGAGTGTATCACAGACCCTGCCTTATTGACTGCTGGAGACATTCACTGACACACAGCACAGGAGTGTATCACAGACCCTGCCTTATTGACTGCTGGAGACATTCACTGACACACAGCACAGGAGTGTATCACAGACCCTGCCTTACCGACTGCAGGAGACATTTACTGACACACAGCACAGGAGTGTATCACAGACCCTGCCTTATTGACTGCTGGAGACATTCACTGACACACAGCACAGGAGTGTATCACAGACCCTGCCTTACTGACTGCTGGAGACATTTACTGACACACAGCACAAGAGTGTATCACAGACCCTGCCTTACTGACTGCTGGAGACATTTACTGACACACAGCACAGGAGTGTATCACAGACCCTGCCTTATTGACTGCTGGAGACATTCACTGACACACAGCACAGGAGTGTATCACAGACCCTGCCTTACTGACTGCAGGAGACATTTACTGACACACAGCACAGGAGTGTATCACAGACCCTGCCTTATTGACTGCTGGAGACATTCACTGACACACAGCACAGGAGTGTATCACAGACCCTGCCTTACTGACTGCTGGAGACATTTACTGACACACAGCACAAGAGTGTATCACAGACCCTGCCTTACTGACTGCTGGAGACATTTACTGACAGGCACAGGAGTGTATCACAGACCCTGCCTTACTGACTGCTGGAGACATTTACTGACACACAGCACAGGAGTGTATCACAGACCCTGCCTTACTGACTGCTGGAGACATTTACTGACAGGCACAGGAGTGTATCACAGACCCTGCCTTACTGACTGCTGGAGACATTTACTGACACACAGCACAAGAGTGTATCACAGACCCTGCCTTACTGACTGCTGGAGACATTTACTGACAGGACAGGAGTGTATCACAGACCTTGCCTTACTGACTGCTGGAGACATTTACTGACACACAGCACAGGAGTGTATCACAGACCCTGCTTTACTGACTGCAGGAGACATTTACTGACACACTGCACAGGAGTGTATCACAGATCCTGCCTTACTGACTGCTGGAGACATTTACTGACAGGACAGGAGTGTATCACAGACCCTGCCTTACTGACTGCAGGAGACGTTCACTGACACACAGCACAGGAGTGTATCACAGACCCTGCCTTACTGACTGCAGGAGACATTTACTGACACACTGCACAGGAGTGTATCACAGACCCTGCCTTACTGACTGCTGGAGACATTTACTGACAGGACAGGAGTGTATCACAGACCCTGCCTTACTGACTGCTGGAGACATTTACTGACACACAGCACAGGAGTGTATCACAGATCCTGCCTTACTGACTGCTGGAGACATTTACTGACACACAGCACAGGAGTGTATCACAGATCCTGCCTTACTGACTGCAGGAGACATTTACTGACACACAGCACAGGACCAGACCACCCTCCTTACACCAGAACCTCACTTGTTAGGTAGTATTATCGCAGAATCCACAAGGATCCACCAGTGTGGGCAGATTCCTGACCTGCCACAGCAATGATGGTAGGGTTGCATCTAGTTCGGAGTTGATTTTTTGTGGCCCTCAAAAAATCATCTCCGATCTAGCTGATTCACTAGTGAGCCATCTAGATCGGAGTTGATTTTTGGAGGCCTCATTTTATCAACTCCGATCTAGACGGCTCACTAGGGAATCAGCTAGATCGGAGTGGTTTTTTTGTGGTCCTCATTTTATCCACTCCGATCTAGACGGTTCAGTACTGAGGTGACTAGATCGGAGTTGAATTCTTGAGGCCTCTCTGTAGTCACATGTTTTTGGTCACCTCATTTTAGCCACTCCGCTGTAGCTGATTCACCAGTGAGCCGTCTAGATCGGAGTTGATTTTTTGATGATCTCTCTGATCTTCACCATTCTACACAGTGCAGGCTGTACAGCAGGGGGGGGTCTCCAGGCCTCAGAGCCGCACACAGTGCAGGTTTTCAGGATTTCCTTAGCATTGCACAGGAGTTAGAATCAGATTTATAATTGTAATTATTTCATGTTTTTATTTATTAGGTTCTTACTTAAGCTGTTATATTTCTTATATATTTCCAAAGGGCAAATTTTTTTTTTCATGATTATTTCACCATACATTTTATTATTTCTTTTTGCAATATAAATAATTACACCCAGCGCTGATTGTTTAGTTTTGCTAGAATTTTTATTTTACTGTATCTCCACAAGTCACAACGACGACATTAAAGGAGTGGGCGGAGCCTTGCGGGGAAAACCGTAACAGAGCACTGATGACCGTCTTAATAACTTACTATATTGCATTGGAGTGGATTTTTTGAGGAACTCATTTTAGCCACTCCGTTCTAGCTGATTCACTAGTGAGACGTCTAGATCGAAGTGGATTTTTTGAGGACCTCATTTTAGCAACTACATTCTGTATAGTTTGTACTGAGGTGATTGGAATTGTTTTTTTCGAAGAATGGGGGGAACCTCACAGGGAAAAACATAACAGAACGCAGCTGAGAGTCCTCATAATTTCCAACATTGGATCCTAGTGGATTTTTTGAGGACCTCATTTTAGCCACTCCGTTCTAGCTGATTCAGCAGTGTGCCGTCTACATCGGAGTGGAATTTTTGAGGACCTCATTTTAGCAACTACATAATGTACAGTTTGTACTGAGGTGACTGGAATTGAGTTTTTCGAAGAGTAGGCAGAGCCTCATGGGGAAAACGTAACAGAACGCAGCCGAGAGTCCTCATAATATACAAAATTGGATCGTAGTGGATTTTTTGAGGACCTCATTTTAGCCACTCCGTTCTAGCTGATTCACCTGTGAGCCATCTAGATCAGAGTGGATTATTTGAGGACCTCATTTTACCAACTACATTATGTACAGTTTGGTACGGAGGTGATTGGAATTGTTTCGTTTGGTACTGAGGTGATTGGAATTGTTTTTTTCGAAGAATTGGGGGAGCCTCACGGGGTAAAACATAACAGAACTTAGCTGAGAGTCCTCATAATTTCCAACATTGTATCCTAGTGGATTTTTTGAGGACCTCATTCTAGCCACTCCGTTGCAGCTGATTCACCAGTGAGCCGTCTACATCGGAGTGAAATTTTTGAGGACCTCATTTTAGCAACTACATTCTGTATAGTTTGGTATTGAGATGACTGGAATTGAGTTTTTCAAAGAGTGGGCAGAGACTCACAGGGTAAAACGTATCAGAGCACAGCCGAGAGTCCTCATAATATACAAAATTGTATCGGAGTGGATTTTTTGAGGGCCTCATTTTAGCCACTCCGTTCTAGCTGATTCACTAGTGAACCGTCTACATCGGGGTGGATTTTTTGAGAACCTCATTTTAGCAACTACATAATGTACAGTTTGTACTGAGGTGACTGGAATTGAGTTTTTCGAAGAGTAGACAGAGCATCACAAGGAAAAACATAACAGAACGCAGCCGAGAGTCCTCATAATTTCCAACATTGGATAAGTGGATTTTTTGAGGACCTCATTTTAGCCACTCCGTTCTAGCTGATTCACCTGTGAGCCATCTAGATCAGAGTGGATTATTTGAGGACCTCATTTTACCAACTACATTATGTACAGTTTGGTACTGAGGTGATTGGAATTGTTTTTTTCGAAGAATTGGGGGAGCCTCACAGGGTAAAACATAACAGAACGTAGCCGGAAGTCCTCATAATTTCCAACATTGGATCCTAGTGGATTTTTTGAGGACCTCATTTTAGCCACTATATTCTGTATAGTTTGGTATTGAGGTGACTGGAATTGATTTTTTCTAAGCATAAGGGGAGCCTCAAGGGGAAAAACGTAACAGAGCGCAGCTGAGAGTCCTCATAATATACAAAATAGTATTATAGTGGATTATTTGAGGGCCTCATTTTAGCCACTCAGTTCTAGCTGATTCACTAGTGAGCCGTCTAGATCAGAGTGGATTATTTGAGGACCTCATTTTAGCAACTGCATTATGTTCAGTTTGTACTGAGGTGACTGGAATTCAGTTTTTTGAAGACTGGGCGGAGCCTCACAAGGAAAAACATAACAGAACGCAGCCGAGAGTCCTCATAACATACAAAATTGTCTCATAGTGGATTTTTTGAGGGCCTCATTTTAGCCACTCTGTTCTAGCTGATTCACCAGTGAACCGTCTAGATCGGAGTGGATTTTTTGAGGACCTTATTTTAGCAACTACATTCTGTACAGTTTGTTGCTGAGGTGACTGGAATCGAGTTTTGTGAGGAGTGGGTGTAGCTTTGAAGGGAGAAGCGTAACTGAGGGCAGTGACAGAGTCCTCATATTTACAACATTGGATCGCAGTGCATTTTTTAAGGACCTCATTTTAGTAACTCCATTCTAGCTGATTCATCAGTGAGCCGTCTAGATCGGAGTGGATTTTTTGAGGGCCTCATTTTAGCAACTCCTTTGTAGCTGATTCACCAGTGAGCTGTCTAGATCGGCATGGATTTTTGGGTTGACCTCCCCATAGCCTCCACTCTGTACAATTTGGTGCTGAGGTGGCTCGAAGCATTTTTTTTTCTGAAGATTATGCGGAGCCTCGTCCGAAGTGTCACAGAGCGCAGCCGACAGAGTTTGTTGCTGAGATGACTAGAATGGAGTTGATAGAGCGAGGTCCTCATAGCATAAGCTCCAATCTAGACGGCTCATGACGGAAACCACCAGACTGGAGTTAATACCAGGACCTCCTCACAGACTCCAATGTAGTGGCATATGAATTATATATACTTGTATGTATTATTTTCTTTTTGTAATATAATTATGACCCACCCCAGGACCGTGGGGTACCCGGTCTCGGGTGTTTGGTTTCAAGGGGGATATCACGGGCGGCCTGTGCCTGGCCCGTGGCCCTGGTGGTTGCTAAAAAGGGGGTAAAGATTAAAAATAACAGTTTGTGACACCACCTATGGTTCCGGTCATGTTACCGGCGCTGCGGGACAGTCCTCTGGGGTGATGGTGGAGCAGCAAGACGGTTACGCTCCCCATAGGTGGAGCCGGATTCCCGGGGCATTGATGGTGTAATTAAGTCTTTTGTGCTGTGAGGCAGCTCCTCAGGTGGTCCCGTCACTAGTGCTGAAAAGGAAGGTGGCTCATCAGCCAAGAGGAATGAATACTCCACAGTCCTTAGCTCTGAACGAGTTTACTGGCAAGTTCTTAGTGCAGCCAAGCAGGTCTATCAGGTCTTCCTGGACTGGGTAGTCACCAGGGAACCAGGATAGCTCACTTCGGACCCTCGGTGGTGTGCCTGCCGTTCCTTGCTTGTCCTTCACTGCGCTCTCTCTCTCCTGCCTCCCTTCAGCGCTCCCGCGCGCAGAGCCTTCATCCAGCTCCCTTGGGCCCTCTCTGGGGGACCCTCCTTCGGACCCTATACGGTGCCTTTTAAGGATTACGCTGGGCGTTCGGCCACAACTTCCTAAAGAAAGCCAGTCCTCCGTTCCAGGACTGAACCCCTCCGGTTGGTAGTCGTACCGGGTCCAGATTCAGGGGCACCGCAACTCCACTCCCCCCCACACACATTGCCCCTTGTATAATCCCCACACAGACATACTGCCCCCTGTACAATCCTCCACACACAAACACACACACACACACACTGACCCCTGAATAACCCCCACACTCAGTCATTACCCACATAGAGCGCGACTCTTCTTTTGACGCTCACTTCTCCTGCTGGCAGTACCACTAAGCAGCTAAGGCAGAGATGTTTTTTTCATATCTCGCGCTATTTCCAAGCGCGGCACGTGCTGCGCTTGGAATTAGCGCAAGATATGAAATTTTGGCTACGTTTCTGCCTCAGCTGCTTAGTTATACGAGTGAAGCAGTCGGCCAATAACAGTGCAGCAGTAGCGGGCCAATCAGGGTATGGCTGCTGCACTGATCGGCCGACAGCTCCCCTCGTACATCTACACACGCAGCTGAGGTAGAGACTTCAGCTCAGCGGTGTAGTGCTGCAGGTGAGGGGCACGGTGGGCGGGGACATGACAAGGGGGCGGGGAAGCCAACAGCACACCGCGGACTGGCACAAAGACCCCCACGGACCGGTCCTGGTCCGCGGACCGGTGGTTGGAGACCCCTGCTCTGTACAGTAACTCTATTCTAGATGTCTCACTACAGAGGTGTCTAGGTCATAGTTGTTGCACTGAGGTTCATGATTTCAGGGCACACATTACTGTCCATTAGGGCTCATTCAGACATATGCACATCAGTTCCTTCTCAGACCACAATACACAGATTGGCCGAGGCTCTCCCAACCAAAGAATGAAGTCTTCATATATTTCTTTGAGGCTGTCACTCTCGGTTGGGGGAGTCATGGCCAGTCAGGGCCACTTTACACACACCAACTTATCTGTCCAACTTCTGACCAACTTGCTGGTTGCAGTGAAATCATGGACACATTGCTCCATTTTGTGACTGTGTACAATGGAACCATGTGTCCATGATTTCACTGCACCCAGCAAGTTGGTCAGAAGTTGGGCCAGATAAGTTGGTGTGTGTAAAGTGGCCTTCAGTGTTCAGAGATTGAAGCGATGAGCATAGATGTCTGAACAAGCCCATATACAGATTAGGTGTATGTGTATGTGAGCCTTAGTGTAAAGTCTGCAGGATTACACAACAATCTGCTGTGTACAGAGCAAAGGCTTCTCTGTTGATGTCAGGGGAAAGAAGGGCGTGGCATGTTTGAATTCCAATGGTTGATTCTTTTGTGTCTCTCTGAAGATAACTGCCACCAGAGGAGCCAACATCTCCTTACTAATAGAGAACACAAGAACATTTGGTCAAACATTCCTGTATGTTACAGTCAGGAGAGAGAACGATTGTAGGGATTGGGGGTTTATGGGATTTGTGTAGTGAAAATAAATTATCACCTACCCATTGGGATAAGTGATAATATGCTGATCATTGAGTGTCCGAACTCTGGGAACACCACAGATCGTGAAAGCGGAGAATTTTTATTCCGATTACAGAATAGAGCGGCTTGTTGGATGTCCGACCACTGCTCCACTCATTTTCAATGTGGCTGTCTGAAAGAACAGAGGACAGCGCGGCCGCCCAATAGGGCAAGAATAAAGCTCAGACTGAGTATGTGTACTGCTGCTCAACTCTAAATGAGATTAAAGGACCATATGCTGCTGGAGAGAAGTGATAAAGGGATTGTCCGGTCAAAACAAGCTTTCTAAACTCATGCTTGAATGCACTGGTGAACAGAGTTCTTGAAGGGGTTTTTCACTAATTTCACCCTTTTTTGTCCTAAATAACACTGGAGTTCTACTTCTACCACCTATCCCGTTCCTATAAGATGAGCTCTCTGCAGCTTGATATTCTTCTGCTGCATTTCTGGTTATGCTACTTCCAACCAAAATCATACATACTAAAAAGGGACATCACTGGCATGGGTAGGGCATGAGTGACAGCAGCCTGAGCACATCACTGTAAAGGTACAGTCACACAGGGACATATCGCCGGCGATATTGCCGGGGATCGCGGGAGCGCGCATCCCTGACAACATCGCCGGTGAGATGTCACACTGAGCAACTTACCGGCGATGTCGCCGGCTAGTTGCCGCGGCTATCGCTCGCTGAGTTGCCCAGCAACCCAGCGAGCGATAACCCGCAATGTTGTAGATAGGCGGAATCGCCCGTAACATTGCGGGTTGCCGCATTACACAGGGCGATCAGGCAGAATCACCTGAGCAACATCGCCAGGTTTCCCAACATTGTTGGGAAACCTGGAGATGTGACTCAGGCGATTCATCGCCTGATTATCGCCCTGTCACACGCGGCAATTCGCCGGCGATGTCGCCGCAACCTGGCCACGCCCCTCGGTTGCCGGCAACATCGCCGGCGATATGTCCCTGTGTGACGGTACCTTTAGGGCCACGTCACACACACAGATATCTGTGCAGATATTGTTGGCAGATCTCTGGTTGCAGTGAAATCATGGACATATTGGTCCATTTTGTGGCTGTGTACAAATGGATTAATGTGTCCATGATTTCACTGCAACCAGAGATCTGTGAACAATATCTGCACAATTATCTGAGTGTGTGACGTGGGCCTTAGCGAGATCTGAAAGATTTAGTGCAGGTCTACATATGAGGACTTTGGTATAGACAGTTTCCCCAACAAATTGCAATGTGTGAACACAGCCAGATGTAGATCCAACCCGCAGTTACTGTTTACTAAGGTCACACTTGAGATTTATAATTAAAGAAATGAAAATTCAACACATTTTCTGTTTTATTAAAGCAAATATATAAATAATTCTAACACAAAGGAGACCGATAAATATATTTATACAAATGTAGAACAATCATCTTAACAAATCAAGATATAAATAAGTGACATCAGAGATAAGTGACAATGAAAGCAGAAACCTTCTGGACCAGGGACCCTTGCACTTTAGTTGTGAAAATTGTTGAAAAATCAAATTTCTGTATTTATGATAAAATTCTTTCCTTGTTGAATACATTGGAGGATATGAGTGTGGGTATGTATCCTCTGCAACTCAAGGTCATTCAATCTTGTAGCCATAATACCGGTGTTAGGGAGCTTGTGTCCACGTGAGCCGTCCAGATAGCACTGAAAGGAAAAGAAAAAAAGTCAGATCAGAGGGGACCTAGGTGGACCTCGTACTACGGATAACATTTCCAAGGATGGTGCAAAAATTTAAATGCCAAAGCCCTACAAGAAAGCCATACAGAAGCGATAAAGTATAGAAAGGGGAGAGGGAGGGGTTGAAGTGGTAGGAGTAGAAGAAGGCAAGAAAGGGAGGAGCAGAAGGAAGTAGAAAGAAAGATGAATAGTACCGCGTTTCCCCGAAAATAAGACATAATAGGGAACTTGCAGAACTGCTAAATATAAGTACTCCATGAAAATAAGACCTAGCAAAGTTTAATATTGTTTTAAGCATACAGGGTATGCAGGTGTGATTATACTGTATTTACTGTAACCCGCCCGTGGTAACCACCGCTGTATTTATTCTAGCGCCACACAGCTCTCCACTGACCAGATGGCAGCAGCTAATATTGTCGCATGACCTTACATGCAGGCTTTTGATTGGTCGGCGGTTTACTGTACATCTACGGCAGCTGAACTAGAGAGCTCAGAGCGGTGGCGGAATACGGTACTATAAACACAGACCAGAGCTCCATAGAGAAAAGGGGTGTGTTTTTTTTTTTTCAGGAACCGTAATGGGGATCATAAACCTAAATTACTTACTGGAAATCTTTTTTTTACTGGAGCCATGACAGCACCACCTGAGAGAAGTTCTGCCCATCCAGGACAAGAAACCCCTTAAATAAAATGGGCAGTACCCCCTCTCTGCCTCAGTTGGTTACAGAGTATGAAGAGGACTACCAAAAAGCAGGAAAAAAGTTCTCTACACCTTACCATACAATCTGGTGGAACTGGCTTACTGCTGCTCATGATGGTGTTCACCAGATTCATTGCGAACCCTTGCCTCCTTAATAGCTCCTGCTCGAATTCCAGGCTGGCAGCCAAAGATTCGAGACTTAAGGATGGTAAATCAGACCTTGTGACAGAAGTGTCAGACAGTCTGGCAGAATCCAGGAATCGGTCACTGACATCTTGGAAACCCAATAAAACCAAGCCCTCTTCAGCCAAAAGGGCGCCATCAGGATGACTCTGGCCTGATCTTCCTGGAATCTTCCACAGGACAGCTGGAATAATTACCAGTGGAGGGAAAGCACAGAGCAGGCCGGAGCTCCATGGTATCTGGAGTGCATCTACCGCATAGGGCAGGTCTCTGGGATCTACAGTCATGGCCAAACGTTTTGAGATTGACACCAAAATTATATTTTCACCTGATCTGCTGCCCTCTGGTTTTTATTTGTGTTTGATGTTTCTATCACATACAGAAATATAATTGCAATCATATTATGATACCAAAAGGTTATATTGATAGTTAGAATGAGTTAATGCAGCAAGTCAATATTTGCAGTGTTGACCCTTCTTCTTCAGGACCTCTGCAATTCTCCCTGGCTGCTCTCAATCAACTTCTGGACCAAATCCTGACTGATAGCCGTCCATTCTTCCATTCTTGCATAATCGATGCTTGCATTTTGGCAGAATTGGTTTGTCCACCCGTCTCTTGATGATTGACCACAAGTTCTCAATGGGATTAAGATCTGGGGAGTTTCCAGGCCATGGACCCAAAATCTCTATGTTTTGTTCCCTGAGCCATTTAGTTATCACCTTTGCTTTATGGCAAGGTGCTCCATCATGCTGGAAAAGGCATTGTTGGGCGCCAAACTGCTCTTGGACAGTTGGGAGAAGTTGCTCTTGGAGGACATTCTGGTACCATTCCTTATTCATGGCTGTGTTTTTAGGCAAGACTGTGAGTGAGCCGATTCCCTTGGCTGAGAAGCAACCCCACACATGAATGGTTTCAGGATGCTTTACAGTTGGCATGAGACAAGACTGGTGGTAGCGCTCACCTCTTCTTCTCCAAATAAGCTGTTTTCCAGATGTCCCAAACAATCGAATTAATCAGAGAAAATGACTTTCCCCCAGTCCTCAGCAGTCCACTCCCTGTACCTTTCCCCCAGTCCTCAGCAGTCCACTCCCTGGACCTTTCCCCCCGTCCTCAGCAGTCCACTCCCTGGACCTTTCCCCCAGTCCTCAGCAGTCCACTCCCTGGACCTTTCCCCCAGTCCTCAGCAGTCCACTCCCTGGACCTTTCCCCCAGTCCTCAGCAGTCCACTCCCTGGACCTTTCCCCCAGTCCTCAGCAGTCCACTCCCTGGACCTTTCCCCCAGTCCTCAGCAGTCCACTCCCTGGACCTTTCCCCCAGTCCTCAGCAGTCCACTCCCTGGACCTTTCCCCCAGTCCTCTCCCTGGACCTTTCCCCTAGTCCTCAGCAGTCCACTCCCTGGACCTTTCCCCCAGTCCTCAGCAGTCCACTCCCTGGACCTTTCCCCCCCAGTCCTCAGCAGTCCACTCCCTGGACCTTTCCCCCCCAGTCCTCAGCAGTCCACTCCCTGGACCTTTCCCCCAGTCCTCAGCAGTCCACTCCCTGGACCTTTCCCCCAGTCCTCAGCAGTCCACTCCCTGGACCTTTCCCCCAGTCCTCAGCAGTCCACTCCCTGGACCTTGTGCAGAATATCAGTCGGTCCTGATGTTTTTTCTGGAGAGAAGTGGCTTCTTTGCTGCCCACCTTGAAACCAGGCCTTGCTCAAACAGTCTCCACCAGCCTGCTGCCATTCCTGAGCAAGCTCGGCACTGCTGGTAGTCCCATCCCGCAGCTGAAACAGTTTTAAGATACGGTCCTGGCGCTTGCTGGTCTTTCTTGGGCGCCCTGGAGTCTTTTTGACAACAATGGAAGCTCTCTCCTTGAAGTTCTTGATGATGCGATAGATTGTTGACTGAGGTGCAATCTTTGTAGCTGCGATACTCTGCCCTGTTAGGCCATTTTTGTGCAGTGCAATGATGGCTACACATGTTTCTTTAGAGATAACCATGGTTAACTGAAGAGAAAAAATGATACCAAGCACCAGCCTCCTTTTAAAGAGTCCAGTGGTGTCATTCTTACTTAATCATGACTGATTGTTCGCCAGCCCTGTCCTCATCAACAGCCACACCTGTGTTAATGGAACAATCACTAAAACGATGTTAGCTGCTCCTTTTAAGGCAGGACTGCAATGATGTTGAAATGTGTTTTGGGTGTTAAAAGTTCATTTTCTAGGCAAATATTGACTTAGCAAGAAATTGCTGTTAAGCTGATCACTCTTTATGACATTCTGGAGTATATGCAAATTGCCATTTGAAAAACTGAAGCAGTAGACTTTGTTAAAATTAATATTTGTATCATTCTCAAAACTTTTGGCCATGACTGTAGAGCAGAATTGGGCTGTCTGTTCTTGCAAGTTGAGAAAAGGTCTATCACCGGAACACCCCACCTACCTGATATCTGTCATAACACTATTGAGTCTAGCCTCCATTCCCTTTCTGTGTGCGACTCAGGAAGTCTGCCTGGTAGTTTAGATATAGGAATATGCCATGAGCCTGAACTATCAGGAGAGGAAGAAACCCCTCTATGGCCTACAACATCCTGAAATTGGAGAACATGTGGGAGTGGTCTGGATCCCACCACCCCTATAACACATGTTCTCGGACATGAGCTCCCCAACCCACTGAGCTCAGGTCGTAGTTATGTCTGACAATTGAAAAGTCCAAGGAATGCCAGCAGAAAAATGATCCCAATGAAGCCACCATGAGGGAGCGAGAGAGAGCGAGGGGGGGGGGGCGAGAGAGAGAGCGAGGGGGGGGGGGGGCGAGAGAGAGCGCGAGGGGGGGGGGGGGCGAGAGAGAGAGCGAGGGGGGGCGAGAGAGAGAGCGAGGGGGGGGGGGCGAGAGAGAGACGAGGGGGGGGGGGGGCGAGAGAGAGAGCGAGGGGGGGGGGGGCGAGAGAGAGCGAGGGGGGGGGGGGGCGAGAGAGAGAGCGAGGGGGGGGGGGGCGAGAGAGAGAGCGAGGGGGGGGGGGCGAGGAGAGAGAGGAGGAGGGGGGGGGGCGAGGGGGCGGGGGTGGGAGAGAGAGCGAGGGGGGGGGGGGGGGCGAGGGGAGCGAGAGCGAGGAGGGGGGGGGCGAGAGAGAGAGCGAGGCGGGGGGGGCGAGAGAGAGCGAGGGGGGGGGGCGAGAGAGAGAGCGGGGGGGGGGGCGAGAGGAGAGAGGAGGGGGGGGGCGAGGCAGGGAGAGAGAGAGCGAGGGGGGGGGCGAGAGAGAGAGCGAGGGGGGGGGGCGAGAGAGAGAGCGAGGGGGGGGGGGAGGAGAGAGGAGCGAGGGGGGGGGGCGAGGAGAGAGAGAGCGAGGGGGGGGGGGCGAGAGAGAGAGCGGAGGGGGGGGGCGAGAGAGAGCGAGGGGGGGGGGGGCGAGAGAGAGAGCGAGGGGGTGGGGGGCCAGAGAGAGAGCGAGGGGGTGGGGGGCCAGAGAGAGAGCGAGGGGTGGTGGGGGGGCAGAGAGAGAGCGAGGGGTGGTGGGGGGAGGGTTGGCCAGAGAGAGAGCGGGGGGGGGGGGTTGGCCAGAGAGAGAGCGAGGGGGTGGGGGGTTGGCCAGAGAGAGAGCGAGGGGGTGGGGGGTTGGCCAGAGAGAGAGCGAGGGGTGGGGGGTGGCCAGAGAGAGAGCGAGGGGCTGAGGGGGGGGGGGCCAGAGAGAGAGCGAGGGGCTGGGGGGGGCCAGAGAGAGAGCGAGGGGCTGGGGGGGGGGGGGGGGGGGCCAGAGAGAGAGCGAGGGGGTGGGGGGTTGGCCAGAGAGAGAGCGAGGGGCTGGGGGGGGCCAGAGAGAGAGCGAGGGGCTGGGGGGGGGGCCAGAGAGAGAGCGAGGGGCTGGGGGGGGGCCAGAAGAGAGGAGCGAGGGGCTGGGGGGGGGGCCAGAGAGAGAGCGAGGGGCTGGGGGGGGGGGCCAGAGAGAGAGCGAGGGGCTGGGGGGGCCAGAGAGAGAGCGAGGGGCTGGGGGGGCCAGAGAGAGAGCGAGGGGCTGGGGGGGCCAGAGAGAGAGCGAGGGGCTGGGGGGGCCAGAGAGAGAGCGAGGGGCTGGGGGGGGGGCCAGAGAGAGAGCGAGGGGCTGGGGGGGGGGCCAGAAAGAGAGCGAGGGGCTGGGGGGGCCAGAGAGAGAGCGAGGGGCTGGGGGCGGGGGGGGGCCAGAGAGAGAGCGAGGGGATGGGGGGGCTAGAGAGAGAGCGAGGGGCTGGGGGGGCCAGAGAGAGAGCGAGGGGCTGGGGGGGCCAGAGAGAGAGCGAGGGGCTGGGGGGGCCAGAGAGAGAGCGAGGGGCTGGGGGGGCCAGAGAAGAGCGAGGGGCTGGGGGGGGGCCAGAGAGAGAGCGAGGTGGGGGGGGGGGGGCCAGAGAGAGAGAGGCGAGGGGGTGGTGGGGGGCCAGAGAGAGAGCGAGGGGGTGGGGGGCCAGAGAGAGAGCGAGGGGGGTGGGGGGGCCAGAGAGAGAGCGAGGGGCTGGGGGGGCCAGAGAGAGAGCGAGGGGCTGGGGGGGGGGGGGGCCAGAGAGAGAGCGAGGGGCTGGGGGGGGGGCCAGAGAGAGAGAGCGAGGGGTGGGGGGCCAGAGAGAGGAGCGAGGGGGTGGTGGGGGCCAGAGAGAGAGTGAGGGGGTGGGGGGCCAGAGGAGAGAGAGCGAGGGGGTGGGGGGCCAGAGAGAGAGCGAGGGGGTGGGGTGGGGCCAGAGAGAGAGCGAGAGGGGTGGGGGGGGGCCAGAGAGAGAGCGAGGGGGGTGGGGGGGGGCCAGAGAGAGAGCGAGGGGGTGGGGGGGGGCCAGAGAGAGAGCGAGGGGGTGGGGGGGGGGGCCAGAGAGAGAGCGAGGGGGTGGGGGGGGGGGCCAGAGAGAGAGCGAGGGGGTGGGGGGGGGGGCCAGAGAGCGAGGGGAGGGATTATGCTCATCTATGCCAGATTATCAGGATCCGCAGTGTCACCTCTTCAGTAGCCTCACATGGATTGTACGGACAGCAGCGCTCCACTTGGAGAGATGAGCAGTGATGAAATGTCTCCACCGGGAGGAAAGTCCATAATACCTAGAACAGAAAATAATAAGGGAAACAAGAAACACAATGAAGACGCGATATGTCTCCTACCTGACATCTATGGACACTAGCCCCCCCCTCCCCGAATGCCCCCGTATACACCCCACGCAGCCCCCCCCCCGGATGCCCCCGTATACACCCCACGCAGCCCCCCCCACCTCCTGTATACACCACACGCAGCCCCCCCCCGGATGCCCCCGTATACACCACACGCAGCCCCCCCCCCGGATGCCCCCGTATACACCACACGCAGCCCCCCCCCGGATGCCCCCGTATACACCACACGCAGCCCCCCCCGGATGCCCCCGTATACACCACACGCAGCCCCCCCCCCGGATGCCCCCGTATACACCACACGCAGCCCTCCCAGATGCCCCCGTATACACCACACGCAGCCCTCCCAGATGCCCCCGTATACACCACACGCAGCCCTCCCAGATGCCCCCGTATACACCACACGCAGCTCTCCCCCTATATAAACCCCACACCACACGCAGCCCCCCCCACCTCCTGTATACACCACACGCAGCCCCCCACCTCCTGTATACACCACACGCAGCCCCCCACCTCCTGTATACACCACACACGCAGCCCCCACCTCCTGTATACACCACACGCAGCCCCCCACCTCCTGTATACACCACACGCAGCCCCCCCCCACCTCCTGTATACACCACACGCAGCCCCCCACCTCCTGTATACACCGCACGCAGCCCCCCCCCCACCTCCTGTATACACCACACGCAGCCCCCCACCTCCTGTATACACCACACGCAGCCCCCCACCTCCTGTATACACCACACGCAGCCCCCCCCCCCACCTCCTGTATACACCACACGCAGCCCCCCCCCTCCTGTATATACCCCACATCACACACAGCCCCCCCCCCCTGTATATACCACACACAGCCCCCCTCCTGTATTTACCCCACACTACACACAGTTCCCCCTACCTCCTGTATACACCATACACCACAGTAACGCAGCCTCCTGGATTTCTTCTCCCACCTCAGTCCTCTCTTCACAGCGCTGCTCTCCTTCCTCTCAGTCCCGGGCACAGGCTGCTCCAGAGGCCGCACGGTAGCGTCTAGACTCCAATGCAATATAGTAAGTTATTAAGACGGTCATCAGTGCTCTGTTACGGTTTTCCCCGCAAGGCTCCGCCCACTCCTTTAATGTCGTCGTTGTGACTTGTGGAGATACAGTAAAATAAAAATTCTAGCAAAACTAAACAATCAGCGCTGGGTGTAATTATTTATATTGCAAAAAGAAATAATAAAATGTATGGTGAAATAATCATGAAAAAAAAAATTTGCCCTTTGGAAATATATAAGAAATATAACAGCTTAAGTAAGAACCTAATAAATAAAAACATGAAATAATTACAATTATAAATCTGATTCTAACTCCTGTGCAATGCTAAGGAAATCCTGAAAACCTGCACTGTGTGCGGCTCTGAGGCCTGGAGAACCCCCCCCTGCTGTACAGCCTGCACTGTGTAGAATGGTGAAGATCAGAGAGATCATCAAAAAATCAACTCCGATCTAGACGGCTCACTGGTGAATCAGCTACAGCGGAGTGGCTAAAATGAGGTGACCAAAAACATGTGACTACAGAGAGGCCTCAAGAATTCAACTCCGATCTAGTCACCTCAGTACTGAACCGTCTAGATCGGAGTGGATAAAATGAGGACCCAAAAAAAACCACTCCGATCTAGCTGATTCCCTAGTGAGCCGTCTAGATCGGAGTTGATAAAATGAGGCCTCCAAAAATCAACTCCGATCTAGATGGCTCACTAGTGAATCAGCTAGATCGGAGATGATTTTTTGAGGGCCACAAAAAATCAACTCCGAACTAGATGCAACCGTGAGGAGAGGACTGAGGTGGGAGAAGAAATCCAGGGGGCTGTGTGTGGTGTGGGGTTTATACAGAGGGGGAAGGGGGGCTGTGTGTGGTGTGGGGTTTATACAGGAGGGGGGAAGGGGGGCTGTGTGTGGTGTGTGGTATATACAGGAGGGGGGAAGGGGGCTGTGTGTGGTGTGGGGTATACACAGGAGGGGGGAAGGGGGGCTGTGTGTGGTGTGGGGTATACACAGGAGGGGGGAAGGGGGGCTGTGTGTGGTGTGGGGTATACACAGGAGGGGGGAAGGGGGCTGTGTGTGGTATATACAGGAGGGGGAAGGGGGGCTGTGTGTGGTATATACAGGAGGGGGAAGGGGGGCTGTGTGTGGTTATATACAGGAGGGGGGAAGGGGGGCTGTGTGTGGTATATACAGGAGGGGGAAGGGGGGCTGTGTGTGGTATATACAGGAGGGGGGAAGGGGGGCTGTGTGTGGTATATACAGGAGGGGGGAAGGGGGGCTGTGTGTGGTATATACAGGAGGGGGGAAGGGGGCTGTGTGTGGTGTGTGGTATATACAGGAGGGGGGAAGGGGGGCTGTGTGTGGTGTGGGGGTATATACAGGAGGGGGGAAGGGGGGCTGTGTGTGTGTGTGGGGTATACACAGGAGGGGGGAAGGGGGGCTGTGTGTGGTGTGTGGTATACACAGGAGGGGGGAAGGGGGGCTGTGTTGTGGTGTGTGGTAATACAGGAGGGGGAAGGGGGCTGTGTGTGGTGTGGGGTATATACAGGAGGGGGGAAGGGGGCTGTGTGTGGTGTGGGGTATATACAGGAGGGGGGAAGGGGGGCTGTGTGTGGTGTGGGGTATATACAGGAGGGGGGAAGGGGCTGTGTGTATGCTCCTCTCTCCCCCCCCCCCCTCTCCCTCTGCTCCCCCCCCCCCTCGCTCTCTCTCGCCCCCCCCCTCGCTCTCCTCTCGCCCCCCCCTCGCTCTCTCTCCCCCCCCCCTCGCTCTCTCTCGCCCCCCCCTCGCTCTCCTCCCCCCCCCCTCGCTCCCTCTCGCCCCCCCCTCGCTCTCTCTCGCCCCCCCCCTCGCTCTCTCTCGCCCCCCCCCCTCGCTCTCTCTCTCGCCCCCCCCCCTCGCTCTCTCTCTCTCGCCCCCCCCCTCGCTCTCTCCCCCTCCGCCCCCCCCCTCCCCCCTCCGCCCCCCCCTCCTCCCCCCCCCCCCCCCCGCTCCTCTCTCTCTCCCCCCCCCCCTCGCTCTCTCTCTCTCTCGCCCCCCCCCTCCGCTCTCTCTCCCTCGCCCCCCCCCTCGCTCTCTCTCTCTCGCCCCCCCCCTCGCTCTCTCTCGCTCGCCCCCCCCCTCGCTCTCTCTCGCTCCGCCCCCCCCCCTCCTCTCTCTCGCCCCTCCCCCCCCCTCCCCCCCTCCTCGCCCTCGCCCCCCCCTCCCTCGCCTCTCTCGCCCCCCCCCCTCGCCTCTCTCTCGCCCCCCCCCTCGCTCTCTCTCGCCGCCCCCCCCCTCTCGCTCTCTCTCGCCCCCCCCCCCTCCTCTCTCCCCCCCCCCCCCCCTCGCTCTCCTCTCGCCCCCCCCCCTCGCTCTCTCTCCGCCCCCCCCCCTCGCTCTCTCTCGCCCCCCCCTCCCCGCTCTCTCTCGCCCCCCCCTCCTCGCTCTCTCTCCCCCCCCCCCTCGCTCTCTCCTCGCCCCCCCCCTCGCTCTCTCTCGCCCCCCCCCTCGCTCCCTCTCCCCCTCGCCCCCCCCCCCCTCGCTCTCTCTCGCCCCCCCCTCGCTCTCTCTCGCCCCCCCCCTCGCTCTCTCTCGCCCCCCCCTCGCTCTCTCTCGCCCCCCCCTCGCTCTCTCTCGCCCCCCCTCGCTCTCTCTCCCCCCCCCCTCGCTCCTCTCCGCCCCCCCCCTCGCTCTCTCTCCCCCCCCTCGCTCTCTCTCGCCCCGCCCCTCGCTCTCTCTCCCGCCCCGCCCTCTCTCTCCCCGCCCCGCTCCTCGCCCCGCCCCTCTCTCTCCCGCCCGCCCTCGCTCTCTCTCGCCCCGCCCTCGCTCTCTCTCGCCTCCCCCCCTCGCTCTCCTCCTCCTCCGCCCCCCCCTCGCTCTCTGAGAGCTCAGTGGGTTGGGGAGCTCATGTTCGAGAACATGTGTTATAGGTGTGGTGGGATCCAGACCACTCCCACATGTTCTCCAACCTCAGGAAGTTGTAGGCGATAAGAAAAGCCATAGAGGGGTTTCTTCCTCTCCTGATAGTTCAGGCTCATGGCATATTCCTATCTGCCCTCCACATCAAGGGGGATCTAAACTACCAGGCAGACTTCCTGAGTTGCACACAGAAAGGGAATGGAGGCTAGACCCAATGGTGTTCTGACAGATATCAGGTAGGTGGGGTGTTCAGGTGATAGACCTTTTCTCAACTTGCAAGAACAGACAGCCCAATTCTGCTCTACAGTCATGGCCAAAATTTTGAGAATGATACAAATATTAATTGTAACAAAGTCTACTGCTTCAGTTTTTCTAATGGCAATTTGCATAAACTCCAGAATGTCATAAAAAGTGATCAGCTTAACAGCAATTACTTGCTAAGTCAATATTTGCCTAGAAAATTAACTTTAACCCCCAAAACACATTTCAACATCATTGCAGTCCTGCCTTAAAAGGAGCAGCTAACATCGTTTTAGTGATTGTTCCATTAACACAGGTGTGGGTGTTGATGAGGACAGGGCTGGCGAACAGTCATGATTAAGTAAGAATGACACCACTGGACTCTTTAAAAGGAGGCTGGTGCTTGGTATCATTGTTTCTCTTCAGTTAACCATGGTTATCTCTAATGGCCACTTTACACGCGGCAACAGGAAGATAGAAAACGGCAGGTGTCGGAGACAATTGTACCTTTTACCTTCAAATCAACTTGCAGATACCTGAATTACATGCAGCCACTTCAAGGTGTTTTGAAGGTAAAAGATACAATTGTCTCCGACACTTGCCGTTTTCTATCTTCCTGTTGCCGCGTGTAAAGTGGCCATAAAGAAACACGTGCAGCCATCATTGCACTGCACAAAAATGACTCTAACAGGGAAGAATATCGCAGCTAGAAAGATTGCACCTCAGTCAACAATCTATCGCATCATCAAGAACTTCAAGGAGAGAGCTTCCATTGCTGTCAAAAAGGCTACAGGGTGCCCAAGAAAGACCAGCAAGCGCCAGGACCGTATCTTAAAACTGTTTCAGCTGCGGGATCGGGCTACCAGCAGTGTCGAGCTTGCTCAGGAATGGCAGCAGGCTGGTGTGAGTGCTTCTGCACGCACTGTGAGGCAGAGACTCTTTGAGCAAGACCTGGTTTCAAGGAGGGCAGCAAAGAAGCCACTTCTCTCCAGAAAAAACATCAGGGCCCGACTGATATTCTGCAAAAGGTACAGGAAGTGGACTGCTGAGGACTGGGGGAAAGGTACAGGGAGTGGACTGCTGAGGACTGGGGGAAAGGTACAGGGAGTGAACTGCTGAGGACTGGGGAAAGGTACAGGGAGTGGACTGCTGAGGACTGGGGGAAAGGTACAGGGAGTGGACTGCTGAGGACTGGGGGAAAGGTACAGGGAGTGGACTGCTGAGGACTGGGGGAAAGGTACAGGGAGTGGACTGCTGAGGACTGGGGAAAGGTACAGGGAGTGGACTGCTGAGGACTGGGGGAAAGGTACAGGGAGTGGACTGCTGAGGACTGGGGTGAAGTCATTTTCTCTGATGAATCCCCTTTTCGATTGTTTGGGACATGTGGAAAACAGCTTATTCGGAGAAGAAGAGGTGAGCGCTACCACCAGTCTTGTCTCATGCCAACTGTAAAGCATCCTGAAACCATTCATGTGTGGGGTTGCTTCTCAGCCAAGGGAATCGGCTCACTCACAGTCTTGCTTAAAAACACAGCCATGAATAAAGAATGGTACCAGAATGTCCTCCAAGAGCAACTTCTCCCAACCGTCCAAGAGCAGTTTGGCGCCCAACAATGCCTTTTCCAGCATGATGGAGCACCTTGCCATAAAGCAAAGGTGATAACTAAATGGCTCAGGGAACAAAACATAGAGATTTTGGGTCCATAGCCTGGAAACTTCCCAGATCTTAATCCCATTGAGAACGTGTGGTCAATCATCAAGAGACAGGTGGACAAACAAAAACCGACAAATTCTGCCAAAATGAAAGCATTGATTATGCAAGAATGGACGGCGATCAGTCAGGATTTGGTCCAGAAGTTGATTGAGAGCAGCCAGGGAGAATTGCAGAGGTCCTGAAGAAGAAGGGGCAACACTGCAAATATTGACTTGCTGCATTAACTCATTCTAACTGTCAATATAACCTTTTGGTATCATAATATGATTGCAATTATATTTCTGTATCTATTATATAATTGCCGTTGCGACTTCCGTCGCGACCGGCGCTACTTCCTGTGGCTTTGTTCGCGTAGCTCGGAACTTTCTCCAGGACTCTGTCCGGACTCGCGAAGCAATGCCCGCAAAGCGGGCATTGCGAGCAGTAAACAACCACCACCACCGGCATTTTTACATAAGACATCACATAGTAACAAGAACACAGTCAGTCCCAAAGTCAGCTGTGACCACCTGGCCCTTGGACACTGGCTGCCATGCACACATCAGGTGCACTAGCATGGAGCTGGCAGGCTCCCATCACTCACCCACTGGGGGCGGATCACTTCCAGCACCTCCTCACATGGCAGTGCTCTGGACTTCTGAATCCCATCGTCCTCTCCTCACTCAGACACCTGGCAGGTTCCTATCCAGCCTGCTCACTCACAGCTGCAACCCAGTGAGTCAATCAGCACATCTTCACTCACACACAGACCTGAGATGTTATTAACCCCCTGTGCACCATTCAGGTTTAGCCCAGCAAAGCACTCATCCCCACAGGTTCAGCCGCTCATTAGGCTCATGAATGTATCGGATCTTCAGCACTCTCACTCAGCTGTTTTACTCCGCTCTTGAAAACCCTTCAGCTGTTAACCCCCTGTACATCGGACAGGTTTCACAGAGCACACACAATCAGGAAAACCGGCCCATGTGAACACGCCTGCATTGATAACCCGTGTGATGCACCCGGCCAGGGGCCACATCACCACACCTCACTTTCTCCGCACTTCACTCACTTTGTCCGCACACATACACACACACACACACACACACACACATACTCCGCTATACTTACCACCGGCCCTACATCACTGACATGTCGCCGCCCCCGAACTACTCGATCAAATATCGCGTCCAAAAAGTCTCGCCAAACTTCCCGGACGCCATATTGGATCCAGTCGTCCGCGGGCGCCGACATGTCAACTCAGAATCCAGCCGGCAGGGAAGACGCAGGGTCGGTGCTAACTATAGCGAAGTGTCTGTGTGTGTGTGTGTGTGTGTGTGTGTGTGTATGTGTGTATGTATGTATGTGTGCTGACCACTCTGCCCACAGCGCTGCACTCAGCACTCTGCCCACGCCACTGTGCTCACCAATCTCACCGCACTCGCTGCTAACCACTGAGCCACCGCACTCGCTGCTAACCACTGAGCCACCGCACTCGCTGCTAACCACTGAGCCACCGCACTCGCTGCTAACCACTGAGCCACCGCACTCGCTGCTAACCACTGAGCCACCCCACTCGCTGCTAACCACTGAGCCACCCCACTCGCTGCTAACCACTGAGCCACCCCACTCACTGCTAACCACTGAGCCACCTGTATACACACAATTCATTTCACCCCACTCCCCTAACTATTAGTAAATATACTATATATGGATTCTAGACTACCCGATTCTTTCGAATCGGCCCGCCATCTATATATATATATGATTATATAGGAATTATCAGTATTATGTATGTGATTATGTATAAATTAGTGAGTCGCGCCTATTTTGCAAGGACTCGCAACGGCCGCTTGGTGGCCATTGCGAGTGAGGCTTTGCGAATCAGTGGCGCCGGCAATGCTTCACAGGTCGCGTGGGCGCTGCGCCCACACCCACAACGACGGAAACAGCGCCGAAACTTACGGAAGTGCGTTAGGGAAATTATATATTACATACTGATAATCTATTATATAATTGCCGTAGCGACTTCCCTCGCACACGCCGCTACCTCGGTTGCTTTGTTCGTGGGCGCGCATCGCCCACGCGACTCACTCGCAATGCCCGCCAAGGGGGCGTTGGGAGTCGTTGCAGCAGCCCGAGCAATGCCCTATACACAGATTCTAGAATCCCGATGCAATCGCATCGGGCTCACAGCTAGTGTGATATAAACATCAGACAAACACAAATAAAAACCAGAGGGCAGCAGATCATGTGAAAATATAATTTTGGTGTCAATCTCAAAACTTTTGGCCATGACTGTAGATCCCAGAGACACGCCCTATGCGGTAGATGCACTCCAGATACCATGGAGCTCCGGCCTGCTCTGGTAATTTTTCCAGCTGTCCTGTGGAAGATTCCAGGAAGATCAGGCCAGGGTCATCCTGATAGCGCCCTTTTGGCCGAAGAGGGCTTGGTTTTATTGGGTTTCCAAGATGTCAGTGACAGATCCCTGAATCCTGCCAGACTGTCTGACACTTCTGTCACAAGGCCTGATTTACCATCCTTAAGTCTCGACTCTTCGGCTGCCAGCCTGGAATTCGAGCAGGAGCTACTAAGGAGGCAAGGGTTCTCGATGAATCTGGTGAACACCATCATGAGCAGCAGTAAGCCAGTTACCACCAGATTGTATGGTAAGGTGTAGAGAATACTTTTTTCCTGCTTTTTGGTAGTCCTCTCCATACTCTGTAACCAACTGAGGCAGAGAGGGGGTGCTGCCCTTTTTATTTCAGGGGGTTCCTGTCCTGGATGGGCAGAACCTCTCTCAGGTGGTGCTGTCATGGCTCCAGTAAAAAAATACTACCTTTAAGTAATTTAGCTTTATGATCCCCATTATGGTTCGTGGGGAAAAAAAAAACACACCTTTCCTCTATGGACCTCTGGGCTCTGTTTGTTACCATATTCCGCCACCGCTCTGAGCTCTCTAGTTCAGCTGCCGTAGATGTACAGTAAACCGCCGACCAATCAGAAGCCCACATGTAACGTCATGCGACAATATTAGCTGCTGCCATCTGGTCAGTGGAGAGCTCAGTGTGGCGCCAGAATAAATACAGCGGTGGTCACCACGGGAGATCTACAGTAAATACAGTATAATCACACCTCCATGCCCTGTTAGGCGGGCATGCTTAAAAAAATATTAAACTTTGCTAGGTCTTATTTTCATGGAGTCCCTATATTTAGCAGTTCTGCAAGCCCCCTACTATGTCTTATTTTCGGGGAAACACGTTACTATTCATCTTTCTTTCTACTTCATTCTGCTCCTCCCTTTCTTGCCTTCTTCTACTTCTACCCTCCCTCTCCCCTTTCTATACTTTATCGCTTCTGTATGGCTTTTTTGTAGGGCTTTGGCATTTAAATTTTTGCACCATCCTAGGAAATGTTATCCGTAGTATCCACATAGGTCCCCTCTGATCTGACTTTTTTCTTTCAGTGCTATCTGGACGGCTCACGTGGACACAAGCTCCCTGACACCGGTATCATGGCTACAAGATTGAATGACCTTGAGTTGCAGAGGATATATACCTGCGCTCGTGTCCTCCAATGTATTCAACAAGGAAAGAATTTTATCATAAATACAGAAATTTGATTTTTCAACAATTTTCACAACTAAAGTGCAGGGGACCCTGGTCCAGAAGCTTTCTGCTTTCATTGTCACTTATCTCTGATGTCACTTATTTATATCTTGATTTGTAAAGATGATTGTTCTACATTTGTATAAATATATTTATCGTTCTCCTTTTTGTTAGAATTATTTATATATTTGCTTTAATAAAACAGAAAAGAATGTGTTAAATTTTCATTTCTTTAATTATAAATCTCAAGTGTGACCTTAGTAAACAGTAACTGCGGGTTGGATCTACATCTGGCTGTGTTCACACATTGCAATTTGTTGGGAAACTGTCTATACCAAAGTCCTCATATGTAGACCTGCACTAAATCTTTCAGATCTCACTAAGGCTGGGGTCACACACGCAGATATTGTTCACAGATCTCTGGTTGCAGTGAAATCATGGACACATGGTTCCATTTTGTGGCTGTGTACAAATGGAGCAATCTGTCCATGATTTCACTGCAACCAGAGATCTGTGAACAATATCTGCCCAGATATCTGTGTGTGTGACCCCAGCCTAACAGTGATGTGCCCAGGCTGCTGTCACTCATGCCCCGCCCATGCCAGTGATGCCCCTTTTTAGTATGTATGATTTTGGTTGAAAGTAGCATAAGCAGAAACGCAGCAGAAGAATATCAAGCTGCAGAGAGCTCATCTTATAGGAACAGGATAGGTGGTAGAAGTAGAACTCCAGTGTTATTTAGGACAAAAAAAGGGTGAAATTAGTGAAAAACCCCTTCAAGAACTCTGTTCACCAGTGCATTCAAGCATGAGTTTAGAAAGCTTGTTTAGACCGGACAATCCCTTTATCACTTCTATCCAGCAGAATATGGTCCTTTAATCTTGTTTGGAGTTGAGCAGCAGTACACATACTCAGTCTGAGCTTTATTCTTGCCCTATTGGGCGGCCGCGCTGTCCTCTGTTTTTTCAGACAGCCACATTGAGAATGAGTGGAGCAGTGGTCGGACATCCAACAAGCCGCTCTATTCTGTAATCGGAATAAAAA